>JACCGJ010025937.1:0-12158 GCA_013407085.1 Atriophallophorus winterbourni | reverse complement strand
AGGCCTTTAGGGTACTCATAGGATTTAGTTATCTCGAATTCGATGAATTCTTTCGGTTCTCTCCTTTGGTTGGTACACGAGGGCACAGTCATAAGCTAAGTAAACAGCTCACCAAGCTCGAATCCAGAACGCACTTCTTTAGCATGCGTATAGTAAACGCGTGAAACTCACTTTCCGCAAAACTAATCTTGGCAACTTCAGTAGTTGCGTTTAAACATGGGCTTGACGAACGGTGGCAGGTGTTCTTCCCGGAGCATTACCCTTAAGACTAAATCCCTCCATATTTTTGGTCATAAACCACAAAAATATTTGGAAAAATTTTTGGAAACACAAAAAAAGAGTCTTTTTCCATTATTTTTCGCATGTGTAAATGAATGATGTCCATCGTCCTTTCATGCGATTGGAATGCAAATGCATAACTTCTCAGAGTTCGGTGATGAGACATCTCTCATTTCCATTCACAGTTACACCGCATGGGTTACTTACGAATCAATCCTGTAGGTAGTGGTGGGTGTTTCAAGCACACCCTCCAAAGAATCTGGGCACTCGTTTCGACCGTGATCGGACTATCGCCCCCTGCGATACTGATACTGATACTGATTACATGTAATGGGGTTATAAAGAGGAATATCATCAAACAACTCACTGAATGCGCGTTCGAGGGAGTGTTATGAGTAAATGGTACTGCTCTGCAGATTCGGTAAATTGAAGTCACCCATAATCAAAAATCCACAAGTGTATCTGGAAGTAACCATGCGAATTTTATCCAGTAGGGCCAGATTGTAAGATTCCTGTGCAGACGGTGGGCGATATACTACTCCCAAAACACAGTCTTCGCCGTTAGCTAGTCGGATTGAGCACCAGAGTGTATCCAGTAACACGATGTCTGGATCCGTAATCTCACGGCACAGAAGGTTTGGGCTATAATACAAAGCTACTCCTCCTCCTCTGGTTTCACGGTCATGACGAATAAGTGACATTCCTGGTAATTCAAGTTCACTATTTGTTTGCTGAGTCTGCAGCCACGTTTCCGTTACGGCGATGATGTCTGGTGAACATCTCAGAAAAACTGCACGCAGTTCACCGATTTTGTTTCCGATACATTGTGCGTTGGTGAAGATGCATTTCATAGTTGTTTTTCTCAACAAGGATGGGGTGTGGGGAAGAAGGCTAGTGGAGTGCAGAATATATGTTAGGCCGACTCCTCCAGAGTCGGCAACTGCAGGTTTTTTGCTTGCAGGGATGCTTGATCGTTTTGGGGTTGTACTGTTGGAACACAGTGATCTATCGTATCGGCTGAAATTGTTTCTGACACGTTAACAACTGATTGACTTGGTAGTGTTTCTATTGAACTCAGTGGTGCATCCAACTTTCCAATATGGTGTTGCGATGCACTCAATCTAATTTCTCGCGCGATTATTCTGCGGCCATTTTCCCAACGAGTTTTTACCGTGTTCAACATATCATTACTCAGGAACGTTATTTTAAGTGGCTCAGGATTGATGCCTTATAATTCGTAGATTTGAGGATGCGAAACGTGTCCGTCACAGCTGCATCATTTAAACCAAGTATATCACTGAGGAATCTCCATTGTAACTGATCGCGTTTGCGCTGCACTGCTTTATCAGTTGCTCCATCAGCTTCTGGAACTCCAGAAAGGATTATACTTCGACCATATCTCTGTTTCGTTTGGTTTTGTTGCTGGTCCATTCGGGCCCTTCCCCACCTTTGCACCTCAGCAAAGATCCGTGCAGTGGTCTTTGAACACTCCTTACGCAGCAGAAAAGCGGATAGTTATATGTTTTTGAGATCCCTTTCATAGTGAACCGTGATTCTTAGCAATCTTGGCTGGTGCAGATTTGAAGAAGTAGGTTTACGACTAAGTCGTATCAATGATAGTGGTTCAACGTGCTCCAAGTCCATGTTGTTGCACAACCTTTTCTATTCTTCTTTATCGTGCTTCAACCTGTCCCCTATTAAGGTGGCACTCGTTTTCTTTACGTTGGTGCAAATCACGCTTAGTCCATGGACTGAATGTACACTGTGTGTTTGGCGCTTTCGCTGGTTGCTGGACGTTTCAACTACCTTAGATCGAATACCTATAATGTCCACTTTGGGAGTGTTTTGCACCATGACTTTTGGTTTTGAACCTGAGGGTTTTCGCTGATCCTTCGGGTGAGCAGGTGGCTTTGGCTTCGTATCTTTTTGCGGACCAGGGATGTTTTGGGCAGACAGGCCTTTAACAGTCGCATTTGTAAAGGTGGCCTTTTGATGAAAAGGACGTTCCTCAAGACACTCCAGCACAGTTGCAACAGCTGAACATTCGTTTTGAAAGATCGAAGATTTAGCGTTTGTCTGACTGGTATTACCGTCAGTAGTTTCCGATTTATTGAAAAACATACTGGCAAACTGAGAATTTTGAGTCTCTACCGATGTCTTCAACGTTTGTATGATGATTTAATGACGGTGTGTGTTTCTCCGAGTTGTTTCCCGACATTGATGAACACCGATGGGGTATCGGAAAAGAAGAAACACAAAACCGATTCAATAAACGAACCAAATGCAGAAAAATCCACGGTCGACGTACACCAAAGAACGACACTTCGCAGATGGATGATTCTGGTTAGAATCGATCCGACGGTAGCAAGCTTCCAGATAGATTTCCGAAAATCAAACCGATTGGTTGAAAACCAATAAAGTTATATCCAAAAATATCGGAGGTCAAAATTAATCCAACAGCACGTCACGTCAAGCCGCCGCCCGACAAGTGAACTCAAAAGGTTACTGAAGGTGCCGACGGGAGCTACTGAGCAATAGAACGCATGTTTATAGGTGGTAACTAGAGTTACTTTCAGTAGACAAACGGTTAAAAGGACGGTTTTCTGGATTACTTACAATCAACTCATTGATAAAACCAGCTTTCACGAATTTTATCATCATTTTAGATTTAGGCTCTAGATCACAGTTTGGTTGTGCTCGCGTTCATGTCGATTCCCTTATTTCCGAGCTCCGCCTTACACACGTTGTATGGGTTATCATGTCTTGGTTGTATGGTAGTAAACATGATGGCGTATGCTACTGGTAGATTTCTCTACCCGATTTTCACAAGAAGGAAGAGGTTGAATATGGTGTTACGGATGATAATGTTGATGATTCATAAACTTTCAGATTTGAATTAAACTTGTTACCCTGTGTAATATAATAACATATTTATGTGCACCAACGTCGGTTTGTGTAATAACGCTAATCAAATTTTCAATGCTAATAAAAGCGCGTGTGAACATGAAAACCTATGAGATCAACTAACTCCCAAGTAAACGTCTAGTGTGGTGCAAGAGATTTTAGCGATTCGTCGAGTCGTTCATTATATAATTGAATGTTTTGAAATTTATAAACAAAAGTAAACAAAATGAAGAATTAGTCAAACTAAAATAATATCTGTAGCAGATTTAACACACGTAAACGTTTGCAATATGAACGAATAAATGTTTAAAATTGAGAAGTGGGAAAAAACGCTGGATTGACGGCGCAACGCTCAATCGAGTACATTTTTATGATTATGATTGGGATGCACGATAAAACTGATCAATCGCTAGTCAAGAATCGACGTGCTATGTATGTATGGTACTCAAAAGATTTGGAATGAGGATACGATCAAAACATATGTATTCACGTACGAACTGGTAAGCTATGTCAGTAATTTTATTTGAGACTCGACTAGACTGTCATTCTAAATGTTTCACATGTTTTAGGAGTAGCGATCTAATCAGGATATCAAGAATCGTGTGTATGCTCTATAATTATGCAAATCGGATTTACTCTATAACATTTATTTCGGAGTTGTGGCATTGATGTTTGATTTAACATCTTCAATTTCTGCTGTGAAATCGCGCACATATTTTGGAATGTATATGTAGTGAGGAATTCATTTGAGAGTTTTTATCTTCAGAATAACGCAAACAAATTGAACTGACGTTTTGAACAATAGTTAAACAGAACGGAGCAGAACTGTTAAATGCCTTGTGTGCCGACAAAATGCATAGGGTTATAACATTTTGAAGAAGACTCATGACATTCTCGTTGCATGGGTGTTGCGCCAAACAATCTTAGAAACATCGCTCAAACTTCCAAGCAATCGACGGTAGTTAATAAATCACGCTTTAAACATTTGTTATGAATAATTATATGAAAAATTCAGCGTATTGGCATTAAAGGTGATGAAGGTATACATCATATGCTTTCTTTATGAAAACTGTGAAAAATTGCGAAGCATTTGATTAACAATTATTGCAAATGTTAAAATGTAGAAACGTAAACTGTATAATCTACTTTAATTCAGCAAACAGAATATATTGTTCCATGAACGCTTAAACGGATCAAGACTTTTATCAATGCTTCAAGCTTGTAGTTCAAAACGAAGATACAATAGTGATTCATGTTCATGAAAACCAAATGAGTACTAACATTAAACTTCAAATTCTTATTTCAAAATTCGAAATAGAAAAGTTATTTACATGTATGAAAGGAAGATTGACCTAACGTTTTACGGTTACAAATTATTGGAATCCTGCACAGGCACTGCCACATTTCTTACTGTTTAGCACAAGAAGTCAAATGGAGAACTGAAAGGTCGGTCTATTTGAAACCTATCTATCAAGAATCTGTATCTTGGTACACTTTCGCCCATCCAAGAGAGGTCATCAGGATAATTGCGTTTTTCATTTTTCATCAGATAGAACACCTATGGAGCAAAGAAACCCACCGAAAACCAGCGCACCTTGCAGCTAGCGAGCGACGCAATTGTAGGTTATCCAGAAAGCTTTATAAAACGTTCACATATGAAAGTAAAATACCCGTGTAGAGTAATCAGAGAAGACATGGTGAAAAACAGATTCTATGACGTATGTCATATGCACATGTGAAGCGAAACGTAGAATCATGAACAATGCGGTCACTACACTACAATCGATAAAACCGGATGCGTTTCCAGTGACAGCATCATTAATCGATTTTTATATGAATCTCTCAATCGTGATTTTGCCTTTGAGGATCACGTTTCATATACGGGTCACTGCACATATCTAGACAATGCAGAAAAATTGAGTGATTATTAAACAAGATTTTCATTGCCTACTTACAAAACCGGAAGAAATTGCCAAACCAGGTTTACGGGCGTTCGAAGAGGTGGATCGGCCAATCTAGCAAACAGCACTGATGCGAAGGTATATATATGTTAATTACCTTATACTTACTAGTTAATTAGATTTTTGTCCCCTTCAAAAATAGCTGAAACGTAGCTTCATTAGTTATGTACATTTACAAATGTTTACCGCTGTATCAACTGACCTTGACCATGATCATTTGTTTTCGATGGACGTGGATACAAAATAGGAGGAAATTTGTCAACTGTTTCTATTCATCCATCTATAGGATGCTAAGTGGTACAGAAAAAGCATGGGTGGGGTGTTTGCTGCAATTTAATCATATTTCTGTCCTTACAATCACACTTTTGTTTACATTGGAAAACAAAAATGATCTAGCCGATTGCTTTCAACTTGCTTGGCATTATAAATACACAATCGGTCTCAAACATATTGAACTCGATTCTTTTTGCCATAATGAGCTGAGTTTACGACCAAGTGAATATGACACCCACACGCTCCGATTTCAATCGCGAGAGCTGACAAAGCCTCCTGCAGATTTGTACTCCGCGTTCATATAACGGTGCAACAAAACAAATTTCGATGAATTTTTGACCATGTCTTAATGGCTCCCAAATGAACAGTGAAAAACAATATTTATTTTGCTCGCAAATCGACCACCAAGTGCATCATCAGTTCAGCTATATGTTTCGCTTTTTATTCAATTGATTTAGTTTAGATTAGTACCTATGTGCTTACTACATTTGGAAAGATGTAATATTTACAATTTGATATATTCTTCTAAAGATTGGTGGTGGAGAATATTGGGTGATGGGAAAATTAAAGACTGACTTTTACTTTGTCACATCAATGCATGAAATATCAACTATACCGATTTGTGATAGAAGAATATACCTGTTTTGCAAACACATAATATATGACATTAAACACAATTGTCTCTTTTTAAAAAAATTGCATGAAACTTTGATAAGACATTCGATATATTAATTGCTAATTCCTAATTTGCTTGAAATTCATATAAAAGTTTTTGATCTAGACAGGAAATGCATAAACATAATAGATTATATCGCCAAAAAATACATTCAAAATCGACCTTTTCTCAAAAATATAAGCGCAAAAAACAATTTGTTAATCGGCACTCGCATTAGAAAATGGTTGACAAAGCGAAATTTGGCATATGCTATTCACATGGTCACACGAATAGAATCGAAGTGAGCAAACTTTCCGGAATAAGAAATCAAGTCATAAATCTCATCCAGGATTATAGACATTATCACCTGAGCCGGCTAGGAGTAAAAATGCAACGGAAACGCATAATGAATCATCGATTCGCTAACAAAACGATCAAGCTAAAACTTCGTGTTTTAAAACCTTTGTACTTAGTGGGAAGTTTAATTTGTTCCAACAATCTTTGTTCTTTTCGCGAGAGTGGCCTTTCTAATAAGTTAAAGAGGGAGGCCGCTCTCGCCGAACGAACAAAGATTGTTGGAAAAAATTAAACTTCTCACTAAGTACAAAGGTTTTAAAACCTAAAGATTTCATTCACTGCGTAGAATCTACCTTAACTCAGCTACCTGAAACACAGGCGGACGCACTACCCAACTATATAGCCAGTATTATTAAGAAACAACAGCCAGAAAGGTGTGACCTCACGCAAGATGAACAGCGAGCACTTCTTAATCTGCGTAAAGAAGAGGGAACAGTGATCACTAGAGCTACAGTGATACTCTCAAAAAGTGATTATAGAAATAATGTTGAATCACGCCTTGCGGAAGGTCCCTATGAAGTTACTGACAGCAGGAGAACCACGTCGATTATGAATAACCGTAAGCGGGTAATTTCGAGATACTTGCGTGGAATTAAAGAGAACTAGGTAAGGGATTATGGTTCGGGCTATACCCGAAATTTGCTCACACCCCTAGTTTCTACGGGCTCCAGAAGATACATAAGGTGGGCGTCCCTCTGCGACCTATTGTGGATGGCATTAGATCCACAGCACACGATATATCGAAGCATCTCGCTCATTTGTTGAAACCGCTAGTCAGGAACAGGGATGCTTCCATGAAGAACTTCTTTGATTTCTTCCGTCGTTTGAGTACAAAAACGCTTCACAAGGATGAAATTATGTTTAGCTTCAATGTAAGCGCCGTGTTTACGAACGTAGACACCACGAGCGCTCTAGAATTAGCAAAAAATACACTTAATTTAGACGCGACATTGACAGATCGTACAAACTTGAGTGTACAGCAGATCGTTAAGGGTATAGCGATTTGTCTGAATATGAACTACTTCTTGTTTATTGGATAGTTATATATGCAAGAGTAAGGTTTAGCGATGGGTTCACCTTTTTCCCCAGTGTTAGCGGATATGTACATGGAGCACTTTGAAGAGTCAGCTCTAAACAAATGTAGCTCTTCGGCCAAAGATATGGTGGCGTTCTGTCGATGATACATTTGTCATCTTGAAACGTGACAGGTTGGAAACATTCCATAGTTAACTCAACAACCTGGATCCCAAAATCCAAGTTACAAAAAAGATTGAGTCGACAGAAGGGACACTTCCATTCTTGGACTGTCTCGCGCGGAAGCGAGATGGTAAAATAAGCACTACGGTCTATCGCAAGCCAATCGACACAGATGCGGTCTTGTGGTACTCATCAGCGCACCCACAAAATGTATTTAATTGAGTTGCGAAATCGATGTTCTACAAAGTTGAACGCTTGTGCAGCGATCCCCCCGATGAAATGCGAGCCCATCAAGAAGTTAGTCGTCGACTTGCTGATCATGGTTACTCTAAGAGCCTAATTAAACGCCAACTGAAACGGATTAAATACCCAGCAGCCAAAACGGAAAACGTTTGGCCTGCAACAGTCTCTATTCCTAACGTTGAAGAAGCGTCAAAGGAGATAAGTCATATCTTGAATAACACAGGTAAACAAGTAAAGTATAAAAGGAGTAGAACGCTCCGTTCCTTATTAACGCATCTCAAGGATAAAACACCTTCCGAATGCGCGACGAATTTCGTATATAAAATCAACTGTAAGGGTTGCTCGGGAGTATATACCGGACAAACATCCTCAAAACTCAGTACTAGGATAAGTGAAAACAAAAATTGAATCGGTAAGCAGCCAAGCAATTCCAGTGAATATCAGATATTGATATAAGATTCAGCTCTAGCTGAACATGTGCTGGACATCGGTCACCGCGTAGATCTTGATAACGTAGAAGTAATAAGGCGGGAAATAAAACCATACAGGGAAGTACTTCACGCTGAGGCTGTTGAGATAACGAATGCTGGTAAGAATGCTGTCAATTAGGTGGATGGGGCTGATATCTTCACAATCTGGCGTCTGGTCCTGCAGCGGAAAAACATTAACGTGCGTAACCGATTACGCAATCGCGCTAATCTGTCAGCAGATGTCATTCACACCTGCCAAGACTAAAACAATTAGCGATTATATGGCACGTAGGGGTGGTGGTGCGTCAGTTTATATTAAACGCGCCTGTCCTTCTTAACAAGCGCAGAATCCACCATGGACTGTGCATTTCTTGACCAGCTTAAGATTGGTTAGGTGAATGCAATTTAAGCTTGATCCTTGTTCGTACTGGCACCCTTGGTGTGACGAAGCTTCTGTGTCAGAAGTGAAACGTTACCAATAAAATACTCTCACAGATTCATTACAAACTTTATTTTTTCATATTTAACCAGTGTTCTGTAATTTATTATTCTTTTTTTATTTTTTTGCAGGCTTTGTCGAATGACGGTCGATTATTTTTCTTTAATTAAATCCATGTACCGCGATTTTTAGGATGTTCGACATTTGATCGTAGACTTTAGTTTCATATTCTGCAGCATCTGCATTTTCATGAAACACGCATGTTAAACGGTCAAAAATATATGGAAACGTGTCATACAGATTATAATTAATAGATATGTTTGAGTTGAATAACCGCTACGCATACTAGTTGCATTATGGGGCTTTCTTTAGCTGCATATTTTGTCCTGTACAACCGAAAAGACTTGTGTGATAAAAAATTGTCATTCAAAACATTTGTTTATTATATAATAAGCTCTCATTTCTGAATGTTCAACTTCATGACACTTTATAAAGCAAAAAAAGCTGTTCCAATTCTGTTTCTATACTTGAAAGTATGCTCTAGCAAAAACGCAACTATTTGCCTAGTTAATCGATTACAACCTGCAAGATATCAGAATTTAATAGGCGAAATTCTTAATAACAAAGCGACATAACAACCACAAATGAAAAATATATATGCTGCTTTAGTGAAGATTCGTTAAGTCACCAACTCCAACTTCATCGTTGTGAATATGTTCCAGTCTAAATGTTCCTTTGGTTTTGATAATGACGTAAAAAGAGGATTACATGCTGCGCGAGAAATAGATAGTTCTCAATATTGAACTGCGATAACGTACATAGCTTTGAGCAAAACCAGCTACCAATGAACGATTCAAAATTCTTGGTTTGATCAAATTGGAAATCAATTAATCACAAATTTCAAAAACATATTCGGTCATGCTTTTAATATTTATCGTTAATTAGAATACATTTTTGTGGATATTCTTTGATATTATTAGATAGTATTTGGATGATTTTATGGTTGATTTTCTCTAGCAAAAAATGTAAATTTATTTTCAACTGAACATTAAAATTTACTGAATAAATATCGCAGTATAATGTTCACACAGTAGGCACATTCTGAAGTATGGAACAATTAATGATTTAATGCTATATTTCATAATTAAAGCTGAAGATTTTGGCAATGTCATTCGTGTGTGTTATTACGATATGTCGAAAGAATTTGACAATTTAAACTTCATGCTGTTCATGCTTATGATCGTACTGTAAGCGGAAGATTTGAATGCGCGGTAGTGGGAAAATATGCCAGAAGTCTGCAAACTGATAAAAAAGGTCTGGACATCTTAGGTAAAAACGGTGTGTTAAGTAAAAATCGACTATTTTTCAATTTCTGAAAATTTATCATATTAAATTCTAGGGAATATGTGGATTTCTGGGATTGGCTTTGGGCACAGCCTACCAGCAGAAATAATGACTTTGTGTTATAATAAGCTACACTGTAGGGATGTCGAGCCAATGCAACACCGTCTATTGCAAAACATCACTAAAGTTGTCAATCCTAAAGATAACCTTCTGTATGTTCTCAAAAATACAACACCCTCGGTTCATATATTCTTGAAAGCACTGGTAAGGAGAAGGACTTGGGTGTGTGGGTGAGCAGCACGTTGAAAACCGTCCCATTACGCCACAGCTGTCTATGGAAAGACGTCACGAGTACTGCTTTTTCTAAAACGCGTGTTTGGGAGTTTCACGAAGAAAACTGTTTTTCGAATAATTAATACGTACTTGAGGCCAACCATGGAGTATGCGGTTCAGGCTTGGTCACCCTGGCAACAGCAGGACATCAGCTTCTCGCAGAGAATACATCATCGTATGTAGTGTAAAACATAAACATTACAAAGATCGGATTACAAGCCTGAATCTCTTCGACTTTCGGTACCGCCGTCTTAGAGGCAGCTTGATTCTTATGTTCAATATACTGCATACCGACAGCCATCCCCTGAATCAACTATTTACACGACTACCACCACGAACAACCTAGAGTCATAACTATACACTACTCATTCCCGACTCGAGGCTGAACTGTCGAAAGTATATTAATTGTGTACATTTATGTTTTACTTGGAACTCTCTACCCCGTAACGTTGCACATTCACCCAACTTGGATATATTGAAATCGAACTTCGACAACTTTATGTCGACCAATCCAAACATTGAAACAATTTATTCTGCATCATAAAGCTTTGAACCAATGCATCGAAGTAAACTATACATATTTACCCTATGAAACCGGTTGAGAACGATTTCTGCTCTATGTATTTTTACGTGATACCTGAACTGATCAGTAGGCTAACAAATCCCGTTTTACTACCTATGTTATTTGTAATTCGCACACTATCCTGTATTTCTTGTAAAGTAATGTGCTTTATAGACCATGGAATTGAATTGAATTGAATTGATTATGTTCATCAGACCAAATATGGAATATTTAGATCAAGCATGGTCGCAATGACTTGGAAAAGATGTAGCGACGTTTCAAGTAATGTATGATCAAGCAATCAAAATTGTCACCGCAAACATCCAATCAGCGAATCAAAACCCTGAATTTATTCCATTATCCACGTCGTCATATCCGGGGGTATTTGATTTTCATTTGGTTCCGCATATAAATATCTGAAATGTTTATTTAATCTACGGGGCTCGCATAAGACTCACACAATTATTTTAACGGTCATTCGCTGGCAACTCAACTTTGAACGACATTTGTTTGCCGTGCACGTTTGCTTTACTTTAACCAATATACCTGAATATGTTGTGAGCTCAACAAATGAACAGGTTTTTAAAAAGCCTTTTGAGCCTAAACCTACGCACCAAAACAAACTAAACACCTTACCACCATGCAGCTACATTTTTTATCCCACGGATGGAAAACAAGTTTAGCCCATCAAATGTTCACCTAAATCTCGAACTGCTCAGTTAGCAACCAAATCCCATTTTTGCTTGTTCGATTTTTCGTAGTTTGCATATTTTTGTGTGGTTTTGGTAAAGCTATATTCTTTTTAGACCTAAAAAATTGAGTTGAATTGAATAAGAATGAATTATATTTAATGAGCTACCATAATTATATAGTCTAATTTAGTCTAATTTGTATTGCATAATTTGTATTGAACAGTGATAAAAATGGAGCTAATAGAACTGTTATATTCATATACTTTCCTAACATTACCGTGCTGATCCAGCTTGCGCGAGATAAATTTATGCTTAACGTGGTCGAATAATTTAGAATATATATATATATATATATATATATTCTCGAATTAATTATGTAGTGTCAATTTGTTTATTATTTCGACGAATAACAATTCATTTCCATGTAATTTGGTTGCTTATTATTTCGG
>JACCGJ010025936.1:0-11944 GCA_013407085.1 Atriophallophorus winterbourni | reverse complement strand
AACAATAGATAACGATGAAATAATGGTTAGTTTTGATGTTAGCGCTTTGTTCACCAACGTCGATACAACAAGTGCGTTAGAACTAGCTAGACGGGCCTTGGAATCTGATGCCAGTTTGTCAGATCGCACAAACTTGAGCGTCCAGCAAATTATCAACGGTGTATCGATCTGCCTAAGCATGAACCACTTCGTATTTAATGGGCAATTATATAGACAAAAAGAAGGGTTGTCAATGGGTTCACCGATATCTCCAGTACTTGCGAACATGTATATGGAGCATTTCGAGAACAAAGCCCTTAACAATGAAGGGTTCAAGCCAAAATTATGGTGGCGCTATGTTGATGACACATTTTTTATCATCAAGCGAGATCAGTTAGAGGCCTTCTTTAAATATTTAAATGAAATAGACCCATGTATTACTCTCACAAAGGAAGTGGAATCCTGCACAGGCACTCTTCCATTTTTAGACTGTTTAGCACAAAAAGTAGACGGGAAAATAAAAACTTCTGTCTATCGGAAACCTATCGATACAGATGCTGTAATACGATACACTTCCGCTCATCCAAGACAGGTCTTCAGTTCCATAGCTTGTTCCCTTTTCCACAAGATAGAACACTTGTGCAGCGACGAAAGGGAGCGAAAACAGGCGCACCGTGAAGCTAGCCAAAGGCTCATAGACCACGGTTACCCAAAAAGTTTTGTAGAACGCCAATTGATGAAGGTAAAATACCCATCCGAAAAATCGGAGAAAAATTGGCGAGATACAGTCTGTATACCTTATGTAAAATGCACCTCTGAAGCGATACGTAGAATCTTGAACCGGCTTATAAGAAGGGGAAGACTATCCGTTCGGTTCTGATGCACCTCAAGGATAAGACGCCTTTGTCTAGCGTTACGAACAGCATCTACAGAATCAACTGTAAGGACTGTTCGGGTGTTTACATAGGGCAGATTTCCAGGGAAATTCACACTAGAATCGAAGAACA
The DNA here is from genome assembly GCA_013407085.1 of Atriophallophorus winterbourni. Lineage (NCBI taxonomy): Eukaryota > Metazoa > Platyhelminthes > Trematoda > Plagiorchiida > Microphallidae > Atriophallophorus > Atriophallophorus winterbourni. Next base: position 10,958 of record JACCGJ010025936.1, on the reverse strand, counting down.
CCGAAAGCGTGTCCGGAGACAGCCCCGGGATGCGAGGGAATATCAATCCCTTATTCGTGATTCCGCCTTGGCGGAGCACGTTTTAGATACGGGCCACAGCTTCGATCAAGACAATGTGGCAATATTGAGACGCGGTATTAAACCGTATAGCGAACGCCTACATGCGGAGGCGGTCGAAATTGCCAAGGCAGGTCGACTGGCGGTCAATAAGGTGGATGGGGCAGAAATCTTCACAATCTGGCGCTCAACACTGATGCGAAAGTAAATAATTTTTATTCACCTTATACCTACTAGTTAATTAGATTTTTGTTTTTCTTCAAACAGCTTAACCTTAGCCCAGTTATTTATGTACTTTTACGTATGTGGGCCGCTGTGTCAACTGACCTTGACCGTGTTCACTTGTATCAGATTGACGTGGATACACACTGTGTGGAAAATCGGCCACTGATCTTGGTCATTCCCACGAGACGTGACACACTGTAGTCGTACTATAGGCTGTTTAGCGGTAAGGTCAAATAAGTGGTGGTGGGTTGACTGCTACTTAATCATGTTCCCTATCCTGACTATCACCCTTGGTCTGACGAAGCTTCTGTGTCAGAAGTGAAACGTTACCCAAAAACTACTCTAACCGATTGCACACAAATTCCTTTGCATTATGAATTGAATTGAATTGAAACTGACGCTTTACACATGGCCTCCACAGTGAACGGCAAGAGCAAGTTGTCCCCATCTCGTGGGGTTAACGATCAAAGATTTCATATCTCATTTTTAAACGTCGTTGTACCTCAAGTTCGACTTGCTCAAAGATCAACTTCCTGATTTCATCCATCGACACAGTAGAACTTTTGTAATACGACAATTTTACATTCTAACACATGGCCCAGCAGGCGTAGGTGACGCTGTCTTAGTAAGATAAATATGCCTCAGGTATCTGATTTGTCCATCCGCGATATGTTCAAGATGCGACGGATGCTACTTAAACGAGAAGCATTCAGCTTCCGTTCGTGTCTTGCGTAAATGATCCAGGTTTTGCGGAGCATAGGAAAGCGTTTAGTACGCACGAAACATGATACAGCATTCTTGTATTCACGGCAAGCTTTCGGTTGCCCCAGACATGGTAGTTCAATGGCAGATGCAATACAGCAGTTGCTTTGCCAATGCGCTTATCAATCGATATCTAGCGAGAGGTTATCGGCAATGTATGTGAAATGATGTAATGGGTCAAGCTGACAGCTTTCAACAACGGGCGATACAATTCCTTGAATTCGACCTAATTTATGCTGATTTCCATAAACATTCTTTGCATGCAGACGAAAAGCTGTATAGTAGCGACCGAGGCTAACGTTTGAAACATTGTCATTAAATCCAGGAAGCACGGATCGGATGTTGCGCTTCCAAGTTCTAAGATGGTATGCTTTGATGCTCACCGTTGTGGCTGTTCCAAAGCGTGCGTATCTTGTTGGAGCCACGAATGCAACGGGCTGAGTGCATACTCGAGCTTGGAAACGGCGGATGTAAGCGGTCAGTATCTGTGGGAAGAGTCTTGGGTCAAAGCGTCTGAAAAGTCGCCTTAGAAGACCAACACTGTGGTTCGCAGTTCTTGCACCCTTGTCGCACTGGCTGAAGCAGCTCAAGTCTTGCTGTGCGATGACGCTGAGGTCGCTTACCTGGTACACATGGTGCAAAGTTCGCCACCAAAGTGATAAGGGTAACGTACAGAATGTCGAATGACCATAATATGGTATTTTGTAGAGTTGAATGGCAAATAGTATTCTAATGCGTACTGGTAGAAGCGGTCGAGGTCACGTTGTAGGAGTTGATGATCTTCGAATCTAGTTATACGACGCCAAACCTTGATGTGGACCGCGAAGAGTAAAAATGAGCCTGTTAAGATCATACTGATGTGATTGATGAATATAGGTAAGAGAGTTGCTGCCGCTGAGTGTTATTGGAATCCACTGCGTTGTTCAAATAGCAGAACCACGAAAACCTATTTACCAATCAATAAATTGCTCGGAATCAGCAGAGCTGTCGAACAGCACGTAAGGCAACAATCATTATGAGCGTCTAATTTATGAACGAGACATGATCAAACTGTTTTGTCGAACCGGATGAGCGTTTCTCTCACATCTACCTAGACCTAATTGGCCCGTTTCCACCTTCACGTGGTTATACATACATCCTCCCAAGCATAGACCGTTTTACCAGCTGCTCTTTCCGCTACACAACAGCTCCTCCTTCTTCGAACAATGGGTGGCACATTTCGGTTGCCCGACTATCGTTATATCGAACCGAGGTTCCCATTTCGATGGAGCCTTCAGTAAATTGCTGGCTTCTCTGGGTGGCCAACATCACCGAACTACTGCCTACCACCCCGCTGCAAATGGTATGGTGGAACGGTTGCGCACGCAACTCAAAGCCGCATTAATGGCACAGGGAGGTATTAACGATTGTCCTCTTAGGCTTAAGGTCAACCTTTAAAACACCCTTGCAAGCCACAGCCGCTTAGTTATCATTCGGTCGTACCATCGCATTACCTGGTGAATATGCCTCCCCGGCTAGGCAATCACCATTTGGTTATGGAGATTACGTGGCGCGCTTGCGACATTATATGAATCGGTTCAAACCGCCAACCCCACAAATTCAGGCCAGACCGTCCATCGTGCCGAACGAGTTGGCTCATTGCCAGTTTGTCTTTCTTCGAAATGACATGGTGAAGCAACCTCTTTACCCTCATGATGCTTGACCATTTAGGATAATTCAGCGGTTCAAAAAACAGTTGTGATTGACCGCGACGATCGACACGACACGGTCTCGATTGACAGAGTCAAACCGATGTTCATGGACACTACGGTTGAATAAGCTAATCTGCCACACCCGACCCCAGCACCACCGGTGATAATCCTTAATATAGCCACTACTGATTCAGCGCCCGCCACCACAACAACTAGGCGATCAAAACGGCAACCCGTAAGGTTCGCCGACTATGTAGTACATATTTAACGTGTTAGTATAACTTGGCATATGCCCGTGCATGTTTTACGTACCTCATCACTATAACTTAGTCGTGGCCTTATACCCATGCACCAGAGAGTTTTTTTCTTTTCACTCCTCAGGTACACATGCACCTCATACCATTGAAAGCGTGACTTCCCACACACGGATCACCGACGCTCGTCGCCATCATACCCGGTATCCCCAACCATGAGCACACACCGTCTAGCACGAAATCGATCAGACTAGGTCCTTACCAGCCGGAATACACCACACTCAGCTTTCAACAGGCAAGGCCGTTTGTCATCAACAATTAGGGTGCAGGAAATTCTCAGCGCGGACTATGTTTTTGAAGCATCTGGTTCTTCGTTGTCAAGCTTGCGGATGTGCCTACATCTGCTCCTACTGGGATCATACCAAGACCATGTCAGACGGGCGATTCCCGCTAGCAACACGATCACCCCATGTGAGACGTGACTCGGCTTTGTCCTGATCAGTTTCTCGCGTACCCTACCTTAGTCACGGCTGACGATGTTATTACAAAAGCTTAAGGTTTTATGATACTTTCCCGTATCAGATGTCAATTGAACGACAAGTATGAAGGTATTTGTATTTGAACTACTGACAAATGACAAGTAGGCAGATACGATTTCACAACACAGATGACCTTGAAAATTTGTTACAAATCTCCGCGGAGGAGTCGTTAGCGGATTAAGAAGAGGCCGCTAAACTGCAGCTGTTCTTCATATGAAATGCTTTAAAATCCGTTGATAAGATTTGATGTTGGCCCTTGTGGCTCTTCGAGGGCGTGCATGTCTTTTTGTCGCCACGGATGCCACTCGCTGACTGCATATTCGAGCGGAGGGGTCGGATGTAAGCAGACGAGATTGCTCATCAGAACAGCGCAGCGTGGATTGCGATCTCATTGCTCTTGTCTAACTAATGTTCTCACATCGTTAGACGACTGGACGAAGGAGTTGGACAGAATTTCTTGCAATTACATCGGTTACTTAGACATTTTTAAGGCTTTTGACAGAGTCAATTACCATTTGCTTCATCCAAAACAGATACATTTAGAAATATGTGAACCACTCCTCTCATGGTTGTGCGACTACCTGTCAGATCGCCACGCCCGAGTTAAAGTAAACGGAATGCTATCCCAAATGTTCAAAAACACCAGCGGAATCCTACAAGGATTCGTGCTACGCCCGCTCCTGGTTCTAGTATACATAAACGATTTGCCTTTTCTAATATCATCCAAAATGGTCCTTTAGCGGATGATATGAAAATTTGGACGAAAACTAGTTATCCAGATGATTGTGAGAAACTGCAAATGGATTTGGTCATCGTGTCAAATTGGTCGGCCATGAATGATGTTACATTCAACTTACGGATAGTAAGATGCACCAGCTTGGCACAATGTTCCTTGGACATATCGATTGGGAACTGAAAACTTGACATGGAGTTCGTTAGAAAATGATCTTGGATTATGGATCAGGGGAAACCTGAAGAGCACGGTGCAGTGGCAGAACATATATCGACTGGTCAACAGATTGTTAGGTATCTTTCGAAGAGTATTTGTAAGATTCTCGCTGGTAAAGTTACCAAGGATAATGAACTTCTACCTTCGCACTACGATGGAATACGCGGTATAGGTCTGGGCTCCTTGGCTGCGAAAAGATATTGCACTCTTTGATATAATCTATCACACAGCAACATAATTAGTGATGGGTCTTCGCAATGTTCCATACACCAAAAGATTGCGACGTCTGAATCTATGTGACTTTACCAAAAGGAGGATATGACATCCTCTGAAACTCTTGAGTGATGTGTGTGATGGGAAAGCGACACGCGGACTTACCCAAGTCCCAAGTTCCCGTATTGATTGTCGGCGCCATTTTCTCGCCAGGAGCCAGAACCATGAGTACACTTCGTTAAGCACGAAACCTATCAGACAAGGTTCTTACCAGCCCGACTAAACGCCACTCAGCTTTCTCCAGCCGATATTGTTACAAACGATCAAGCTTATCTGGGTTGTAAATTTAAGCAAAAACAAATTTGTTTTGTGCGATTACTTACAAATCAAAAGTAGACAGGCTTGACATCCAAGAAAGTTAAACTAAAAATTCAGGTTGCCTATAGCAACGCCCGTTGGAATGGCAGGACTAGTAAATTATAACCATGAGTATCAATTTGGCTGTACGGCCTAATAACGCAATATGCTAAGGTAAATCTATATGTGAAATATCATGATATATATTATTTGAAACGAGAATACAGAGCTAACAGACTTGATAATGTACACAATTGGGTGCATTGAAATAATAGTTAAATCTATTAATACAAATCACATCGACGCAGATGTGATTCCTTTAAAACGATCGTTTTTTTGTTTCTATCGTTGACTTTAATTCGCAGTTAACTACTTACACACACAACCAATTTATGGTTTTCTATTACCAAATTGACGCAAGAAATTGTCAATAAAACGAAGAAGTTCAATAAATGTAAACAAGTTGCGCTTGTATGCCACTGTTGGGTAAGTTTGATACGACCAACCTGTTCAATCACATGAGCCCTCACTCATGTAGAATGGGTTTGAACCCATGACCATGAATATAAAAGCTCATTTGCATACATCTCGTGGGGTGTTTGTGTGATGGAGATGCATGCAAATGAGCTTTTATATTCAATAAATGTAGTTGTTAAACGATAGGAAATCGCATGTTTTAGCGTACCTATGAATTATCCTGCTAATCCATGTGACTATGGATGTCTGGGTGCAGTAAACAAATGTCGGCAACCAAGTGACTGTAGCCACTGACTAAAAGGTGATATAATGATTCGAAAGAGTTTAGCCCAATGTTATTGCGTTATTCGCGTGATGGAGAATTTATGGTGAAGCATTGGTAGCTAGATTGCGAATACACAGAAACGAGCATGCTTATCGACTCGCGAAGAACCACGAGTTAGTTGTTTCAAAAAGTGTTGTGATCAATCGTTTTCTTGTATAAAATCGAGCCCTCAGACGCTCATCTTCTGCCTGTTGCATCTCCAGGCGGTAGCCGTTCAGACACAACAAAATATAGACCGATAACGTTACTTCCGGTGGAACGCATTGTGACTGCGCGCCTAAGAGAACATTTTGAAAACCAAAATATTTTGACCGCATCACAACACGGTTTTCGAAGAGATCATTGCCGTTTATCGAACCTTCTTACAACGTTCGAGGTTTGGACCGAGGCACTAGACGAAGATGAGGCTGTACAGGCTTGCTAGATTGACATTTCCAAAGCTTTCGATAGAGTCAACCATGACATTCTAATTAAAAAGCTCGAAGCTTGTGGAATAACGGGAATATTGCTGAATTGGATAAGGGACTAACTTACTGATAGACACGTCCAAGTTCGCGTTGGCAGCACCTTATCTAGAAAAATAGACGTCACGAGTGGAGTTCCGCAAGGCTCGGTACTTGGACCTCTTCTTTCTATTCTTGGTGTATAAGAACGATATATTAGAGGATATTGGATGCAACTTGATAATATTTGCCGATGATAATAAAATATGGAAAGGTGTCAGGTCCGTTAATGACTGTATGACATTAGAACGGGATCTGTGTAACTTATTTCGTTGGTTAGTTACCATTTAATCCTGCAAAATGTGAAATGCTGAACGGTTTACATGAAGATTATGCAATTCTTGCCTAACTGCCTACCATTCAACATCCAAAAATGTAAAATGTTAAACGTCGGTAAATCATTCGAATTCACATACGCTCTGGGATTTCAGCAACTTTAATGGGTTACGGATGAGGAAGACCTGGGTGTGTGGATTAGCAGTAACTTGAAGTCTTCACGGTAGTGTTCTGTTTCATACAAAGAGTCCTGCCAAAGCTTAGCATTGCTCAGAAGGATCTTCGGTAGTTTCAAAAAGCAGATACTCCAACGGATAATTAATACCTATATCAGGCCAACAATGGAGTACGCTGTTCAAGCATGGTCCCCATGCTTACAAAAGGACATTAGCTTGCTGCAACGCGTATACCACCGCGCTACAAAACTGGTGACCGGACTATACAACAGGCCATACGAACTCTGAACCTATTTGACTTTTTGTACCGCCGTGTCAGGAATGATTTGATACTACTGTTCAACATTCTGCATACAATGAATCACCCACTTGAAGACCTGTTTCATCGACAAGAGGCACGTGGCATAAATTTCATGGCTATAAGCTAACCATTCCGCACTTTAGATCCTATATTCGAAGGTTCTTCTTTGCTGTCCAATTTTGTTTTATATGGAACTTTCCGCTCCCACATATCATTTGCGCATCAAGCTTGAACAAGTTCAAGGCTGAATTTGACAAGTATAAGTTGACCAAATCCAACCTTGCACCTGACTGCACCTGCTGACTTTCCATATTGATAAAATATTAGTGATGTTCCTATATATTTAATCTGTGGCTACTGTAAAGTATTTGCTTTTTGGACCATTGAAACTTTGAATTACTTTGAACTGTAGCTTACACTGTCATCTCACAGGCTGAGACTGTCACTCAATTCAAGGGGTATTGATGTATTTCTTTTTACTTCAACAGGTCGAACCATCAGACCTTGACAAACACTGAGAATATTCTAACGATTTACCCGATTGCGATACAATTTGGATATTGATAGCCGGTTTATAACGAAACCCGGAATTGCTCAGTAGCGAGCAAACGCCTGCTCGATTACTCATTCGACATTTAGGAAATTTAGAAGTAAAATTAATCATGGAAGCTAGTTCGATATTTTCATTGACACAGTAATCAAGATCAGCGTGATGCGTCTGTTACCCGTATGTCGTTAATGTTGCAAAATATTCATTTTATGTATCACGTTTACGGTCTGCTTAGAGCAAGCTTCATTCCAGAAAATATATTCAACTTTTTCTGGGCCAGTGGGTTCACTACGGAACAAATCCATGTTGACCTCAAGGGTTGGCAACACGTTGAGCCTCACCGTCCACCGGGTGTTCTGACCTCGTCGGTATTATACCCAGGTCTGTATTTCACGTATCCAGTTTAAGGTCAGTTTAGATCAGGTTTCATTCCCAATAACAACTTTGTCTCGGCCAAGCGGTTCGATTCGAACATTCCATGTTGACCTCAAGGGTTGGCAACACGTTTAGTCTCACCGTCCAATCGGGGTTGTTCTGACTGGTCGGTATTAACCTCTGGATCTGTATTTACGTATACAGTTAAGGTCAGTTTAAGATAGGTTTCATTCCCAAATAACAACTTTCTCTCGGCCAGTGTGTTCGCTTCGAAACATTCCCATTTTGACCTCAAGGGTTGGCAACACGTTTAGCCTCACCGTCCACCGGGTTTTCTGACATCGTCGGTATTATACCCTGGTCTCTATTTTACGTATCCAGTTTAAGGTCAGTTTAGATCAGGTTTCATTCCCAATAACAACTTTCTCTCGGCCAGTGTGTTCGCTTCGAAACATTCCCATTTTGACCTCAAGGGTTGGCAACACGTTTAGCCTCACCGTCCACCGGGTTTTCTGACATCGTCGGTATTATACCCTGGTCTCTATTTTACGTATCCAGTTTAAGGTCAGTTTAGATCAGGTTTCATTCCCAATAACAACTTTCTCTCGGCCAGTGTGTTCGCTTCGAAACATTCCCATGTTGACCTCAAGGGTTGGCAACACGTTTAGCCTCACCGTCCACCGGGTTTTCTGACATCGTCGGTATTATACCCTGGTCTCTATTTTACGTATCCAGTTTAAGGTCAGTTTAGATCAGGTTTCATTCCCAATAACAACTTTCTCTCGGCCAGTGTGTTCGCTTCGAAACATTCCCATGTTGACCTCAAGGGTTGGCAACACGTTTAGCCTCACCGTCCACCGGGTTTTCTGACATCGTCGGTATTATACCCTGGTCTCTATTTTACGTATCCAGTTTAAGGTCAGTTTAGATCAGGTTTCATTCCCAATAACAACTTTCTCTCGGCCTTTGTGTTCGCTTCGGAACATTTCCATGTCGACCTCAACGGTTGGCAACAAGCTTCGCCTCTCCGCTGGTAGTATACCAAAGTCTGTACTTTTATTGAGGTCATGTCTAAATCAAACGTAGAAGCAACAACAAATCAACGCATATTGATCTTGTAGGAAAAGTAAACTATTTTCATGAAAGTGGACAAGGTTGTACGAACACTGTGACGCATCTGGCATACACTGTAATCTTTCGGGCTGAGACTGTCTATATTTATTCAAGCGAATGAGGGGTTGACCATCTGTCGCACAAACGCGCAATCCGATTGGACGAAAGTGTGCACACAGCACAGGCTACAAGACTACAGGAGGCGAAGGAAACTAAACTCTCTACCACATGTAATGAGAGGGGAGATACGTGGAAATTATTAGTCTCTCTCATAGAGCCAGAGTGTTCACTTCAGAACATTCCTATGTTGACCTCAACGGCTTGTAACAATCTTAGCCTCCCCATTAAACGGGTGCATTAACCTCGCTGGTAGAATACCGTGGCGTGTACTTTTATGGCGTAATACCGTTTACCTTCACCATCTGTATTCTATGTATCAAGATTACGGTCCACTTAGAGCTGGTTTAATTGAGAATAGCAAGTTTTTCTCGGCCAGTGTGTTCTCATTTGAACATGCGCATGTTGACCTCAACGGCTTGTAACAATCTTAGCCTCCCCATTAAACGGGTGCATTAACCTCGCTGGTAGAATACCGTGGTGTGTACTTTTATGGCGTAATACCGTTTACCTTCACCATCTGTATTCTATGTATCAAGATTACGGTCCACTTAGAGCTGGTTTAATTGAGAATAGCAAGTTTTTCTCGGCCAGTATGTTCTCATTTGAACATGCGCATGTTGACCTCAACGGCTTGTAACAATCTTAGCCTCCCCATTAAACGGGTGCATTAACCTCGCTGGTAGAATACCGTGGTGTGTACTTTTATGGCGTAATACCGTTTACCCTCACCATCTGTATTCTCTGTATCAAGATTACGGTCCACTTAGATCTGGTTTAATTTAGAATAGCAAGTTTTTATCGGCCTTGGAACATGCCCATGTTGACCTCAACGGCTTTTGACAATCTTAGCCTCTCCATTAAACGGGTGCATTAACCTCGCTGGTAGAATACCGTGGTGTGTACTTTTATGGCGTAATACCGTTTACCCTCACCATCTGTATTCTCTGTATCAAGATTACGGTCCACTTAGAGCTGGTTTAATTAAGAATCGCAAGTTTTTATCGGCCTTGGAACATGCCCATGTTGACCTCAACGGCTTTTGACAATCTTAGCCTCTCCATTAAACGGGTGCATTAACCTCGCTGGTAGAATACCGTGGTGTGTACTTTTATGGCGTAATACCGTTTACCCTCACCATCTGTATTCTCTGTATCAAGTTTACGGTCAACTTAGAGCTGGTTTAATTAAGAATAGCAAGTTTTTATCGGCCTTGGAACATGCCCATGTTGACCTCAACGGCTTTTGACAATCTTAGCCTCTCCATTAAACGGGTGCATTAACCTCGCTGGTAGAATACCGTGGTGTGTACTTTTATGGCGTAATACCGTTTACGCTCACCATCTGTATTCTATGTATCAAGATTACGGTCCACTTAGAGCTGGTTTAATTAAGAATAGCAAGTTTTTATCGGCCTTGGATCATGCCCATGTTGACTTCAACAGCTTGTAAAAATCTTGGCCTCTCCATTAAACGGGTGCATTAACCTCGCTGGTAGAATACCGTGGTGTGTACTTTTATGGCGTAATACCGCTTACGCTCACCATCTGTATTCTATGTATCAAGATTACGGTCCACTTAGAGCTGGTTTAATTAAGAATAGCAAGTTTTTCTCCGCAAGTGTGTTCTCCTTGGAACATGCCCATGTTGACCTCAACGGCTTGTAACGATCTTAGCCTCTCCATTAAACGGGTGCAT
>JACCGJ010025935.1:0-10378 GCA_013407085.1 Atriophallophorus winterbourni | reverse complement strand
ATAAGTGTTTGTTTGCCTCATTGGAGCACAGCTTGTGGTTTTAGATTGATAAACTAACAGAAAACCGTGAAACATTTTAGGATCGACCAAGGCAAGGCTGGATCAGCGATCGCATCACATTGCCGAAGCAATATTTATAAACAAAATTGACCTTAACATGCGTTGGGAATACGTTTGCAGCGGATAAACATTAACATGCGTGACCCCTAGTGCGAGCACCGAGCTAAATCGGAAAGCAGAGATGTCATTCACATCTGCCGAGACTAAAACAATTAAGGGATTATACGGCACGTAGGGATGGTGGTGCGTCAGTTGATATTAAACGCGCCTGTCCTTCTTAACGAGCGCAGAACTCACCATGGACTATGCAGTTCTTAACCAGCTTATGGTTGATCAGGTGAATTAAATTTAGTCTAGATCTCTGTTCGTACCTTTGGTCTGACGAAGCTTCTGTGTCAGCAGCGAAACGTTACCAATAAACTACTCTCACCGATTCATTACAAATTTTCTTTTTTCATGATTATGATTCCCCGATCGGTCACAAACATGTTCCATTACATTTGTAAAGAACTTGTAATTTTTAATCACGTGGTTAGATTTGTTGCAGCCATTGATTGGCCAAACGGATATCGGCAAAGGTCAATTGCAAAACAAGCACTAATTTTTGTTTTATGAAGACTACATGTCAAAGATAATTGCCATTATCTAGTTGTGCGTTACTTGAATGAACTGCTCATTTTAATTTCTGACTTCTTTTAAAAAGCGAAGTTTTTGATGAAATTTTTGACCACAAAGTAATTATGTCGGATTTTTCTTAATTTCCATTTTCTGTAATTTTGAAAAAATGGACACGGATTACCAGTAATAGACATTCTGTGAGTCATTTGACAAGCTTTAACGAGATTTCTTCGAGATTAGATATCGTTCGTTGAATTAGAAACTGTATCTTAGCAACAATTTGCTTCGCAGCGAGATCTTCCATATAGCTTACACAATTTTATCTATATAAATTATAAAATTACTACAAGCACTAGTTCAAATTTAGTATTATTTTGTCGATAATCTGGGTTTTTCGCAATACTGCGTTGAGATTCTGGAGATTATCTTCACGGTGGGCCTAATGTCTTAGATGTTTTACGAATAAATGTTACGAAGTTTATCGTTTTCTGTATTTCTCTCTCAGCATACGTGCTGCGTGTGGTTTTGTAGTCTCGGCTTCTATTGAGCACGCTTTAGTTTGGTTGCTTCTATGGGGATCCATATTAACACACATTTGTTTTAGTTGGCCAGTCAGTCAATGCCAACCAAGCATGTTCATCACAATCGCATGATGGTTTCATGCTCCGTGGCTTTGCGATCGACTAAACAAAAATATTCAGAATTGACAATCTCTCCCGCAGCGCTGACAACGATAGCCAGTACTCTGTCGATCGATATCCGTTAAACACAACAATTGTCGCAGTTTTGTGGTAGTTAGACATTTTTACCCGCTACCGATGTTGTTGGCCTCCTTTGGTCGATTTCGATTATCGATTCACATCACGGCTTTTCGATTGACGAAACATTTCGATTCGGGAGAGACCATCTCTAACGTAGCGCTCATAGTGATCGACGGTACTCGGTCGAGCGGCATCAGTTGCACGCAGGCGGCGTGTTCTACAAGAAGCAGCCAACAGCTGCCTCTGCTCTTTCCCGGATTGAAAATGAAGCAAAGACAATATGGTGGCCGGTCACTTATTCGCCAGACAATTATTCGCCGGACACTTAATCACCAGGGAAGGTATTTAAGATACGATTTAAGATAAGATATTTAAATGTGTAAAATGACTCTTCAATATGTTACAAGTAACAAAGGTGACTGGATGTTATTTTCATCTACGCCAATGATGATTTACGCCTCATTGCCGACATCATACGGCCTCTGTTTTTCAAGCAAGTGCTGGGGTTCATATCAAACAGAAGAAGAAGTATGCTGAGATATGCGCCAGGACATCTCGAGCAATTCAGCGATACTCGACTACGGAAAGATTGACGTTTTTAAAATCAATTGCATATCTCTTCTGGTGAATAAATTCATTTGAACTTGGTGATTAAATGTCTGGGGATTAAGTGTATGCCGATTAAGTGTAAGTACAGGCAATAGATAACCATATAGACACAACTGTTTCTTTGACTACCAATTTAATCCAGCGAGTAGTGTTGCACTTGCCGTGAAGATTTGTTCAGTAAACGTCGACAGGCAATTATTATATTTACAGAACTGTTTACAAACCAACTTGCCAAATATCTAATCCTCACCGTTTCCGGTAATTTGACCCGGATTCATTACCCGCATGTGATCCCTCGTGGACCTCTTTGACGTAAACCACAAATCGCTTTTAGGCGTCAAACTTTCTTGTATCTGAACTCAAAATTGTTTATTTGCAATTGTGCTCGGTAAGCATTCAAATATTTGTCATAATAAGATGGTGTAGTAGGATTCTTACTCGTTCTAGATGTATTCATTAGAGAAGTATTCTGGAATGAATTTATCAACAATTTTCTTCTTGTAATTAGTTCATTAATACTATTCTGAGCAATCATTCCGACCGGTCCCAAACCAAATTTTTATATCTAATTTAAAAGAAATTATATTGATAACTAACACACTAGGACCACTTTACCACTGTTTCAAGGCTCACTGAACCTGATTTTACTGTCTCCACCAGAAACCGGTAGTGGTGTGTAAGGAATGGGGATGTGAGCAACACATTACTTTGGTAATACTCTAGGACCTTTAACAGATGGCTAAATTGAAAAAAAACATTTGAATATTAATCTTTTATCGTGACGATATTTCATGCTGTTTTATTGAATGATTGATCCGTATTTGTGTGTAGATTTCACTGAACATTAACACCGAGCTGTTTGTTTGAAAATGTTTGAAAACGAAAATAAAATTTTCAAACGATTCAATGTTTACTCTCAGTCATTGCAATATTTGCCAGGATATTTCTGACAGAGATTTGAACTATCTCCGTAACATGTCAGGAATATTCGGCAGTATTCTCTCTGTGATAACCTAATTAGGTTGTTGATTGACTGCCATCTGAAGATTTGATTTCAACTAAAACTGTCCCTCTCTTTGTCATGAAAAATTTCCAAATATGTTACAAATCATCTCATATTCAACAATACTTCTCTTTCAAATATCACACACGAGTTTTCATGGAAAGATTGATAAATCTCAAAAACAATTTTATATACAACTGGAACATATTGGTTGTAAGCGGTTATGTTCATTCGTCTCCGGTGGTTTGTACATTGGTGTCTCCCGGTTTCGATGGCGAAGTATGCGCTTTTCGCAAAGATCCCTGTGTGCTTCGTGTCTGCGAGGGAAGGTTTCTCATGTGACGCGATGTGGCGAGTCCCAATAGTTGAAGATCTTGAACGCTGTTCATTCCTGCGTCAGCTGATGCTGCTGCCGCAGCCACCCCGGGTAGATTCAGTCCAGTCCCACAAGGGGGACTATTAAAATGTGGTCCACGAAACCCAAACATTGACTGCGAACTTGAACACGTGACCAAATTGAGTACAGCGCCATCCAATTCGGAAGTTGCCTCTTGGAGCGATGCGGCAAGAGCTGAGGCCGCCGCTGCCTTGGCAACTTCTCGAGCTTGTGAGTAAAGGGTGAGGTAGACATCTGAGCGAAGGAATCGGCGATATGAGTCTTTTTCCATCAACGCTTGTATGCGTTTTTGAGCGTTGTCCAGTGTGTGAGAATTGGGACTGGTCAAGTCGGCTTCGGTTTGGAGGCGGGTTTTTGAATCAAGGTTGACCTACGTGAAAAATAATGATATTCGAGTTGACAAATTACTCGATTTGTTGTAAGCAATCGATGGATTTTATTGAGTGATAAGATATCGTGTTGATTGCGAAACAACTCAAACGGGATTAATGTTTATAAGTCGCATCCTAGATCTACTTCGTTCCAAATGTGAAATAACGAAAACTCCATTTTTTAGGAATTCGAACTGAGTACTCAGTACCATATTTTGATCTGAAATGAAATGACACTTAGTATTTGTTAATTGAATTCTCACACTGGTAGCATTGATCATCAGGTTGCCGGCTAAGTTTATCACAGCCTTCTTATTTTGGACAGCATCCGAAGTAAGATATGTGGTCGGACTAGCGTGTCGAGTGTAGAATTCTGACTGAGTTTGCAGTCACGCAGTTTAACGCTTGTCCAACTGAATTGCTTTTTAAACTAGAAGGACCTACCCCTTAGGGTGTGCTTCAAAATAAAATTGATCAAGTGTTGAACATCTTCGTAGCCTGAAACATAGAGTGCCTACCTATTTTAGATTGACTGTGATGTTGTTGTTGTTGCTGACCTCCTTTTTTGACCTTGACTATTGATTTAAAGCGCAGCTACAAATGGATTTCGCGTTCCAAATGTCTAGATAGTCCTATTCAGTGCAAACCTTCTTTCCCGCAACTCTCTACGCAATAAGCAAAACTCGGCTGATCCTCAGCATTGTGCACATTGAAAAAGACTAATTTAATCGCAATCCTATCATTGTGATATACTTGCTGTGATGCTTTATAGAAGAAGTTCGGTCGTTTGTATGCGGTCATGAACTACAATATTTTCAAATATATCTGTCAACTGAGTAGATATACTCCAACAAATTAATGAGTGTCTAGATGATTCATTCTCAACAGGTGGTGGATATATTTTCAGGTCCATGCATCATTGGAAAGTGATGAACAGCATATTCAGTTAGACTGACTATCTTAAATAAAACCAATACCCAGTGAGTATTCACGAAAAATTCCATGACATCCCTCAGTTTCATAAAAATGGATTTATCTCTCTCTCCGGAAGTATAAATTCATGGCTTATATCTAAACACTACGTTTAAAGATTCGCCTGCTGCTGGGTAAATAGTTTCAGCGAGACAAGCCATCCTAATCAGTTTCTTAGATGCTCTTTCAATCAAAAAGGAACGTATTATCGATAAGTCTACAAATGAATAAAAGACGCGTTTGGAAATGCAACGAAGTTAAAAGTGGTTAGAAAAATAAATATATTTAATAAAAAGTCATATTGTACATCATTGATAATCTACTTGGAACAGTCAAACCTCGGATGAAAATACCGCCTAGTTAAGCTATGAGGATAATTATTTTCAAGAGCACTTAAAGCCTTCGCACTTACACACCAAAAGAGGTTTCCGCTGTTTGCTACCTTCAGGTAGATGGCTGAATATTATCTATATTGTGCTTTCAAAAGTGGGAGAGTGGTAAACAAAGATAGATCAAGAAAACAATTTTAATCAGATTGACGCTGAATTACTTTGAAACACAGAACCACACAATTGATTGGAGTAAATCGAATTAATTAATTATAATGGCCATTATAACAAGGTTGCTTACCTACAAATCAAAGTTACTAAGCAGTGGAGTGAACGTAAAGATGATTGGAACCACTTCGATTTCGGGTTACGGAAAAACATACGAGTAAGGACGTTTGTTTTAGTTTCAAGCCTTATTCAACAATGGCTTACAAGATAAATTCTTATTTAACAATACTGAGTAATTCTTGACATAATACTACGCTCTAAGTTTTTTCTTGTAAACAGCGCTCATTTGTCGAGCTCTCATTAACGTACACATCAAAGATTAGCTTGCTTTTCTATCAAAGTCAGATAGAATGTGAAGAAAATACCCTCCAAATTCGACAGCGAAATGCGAAACCGAGCAACACATCTTATCAAATGATCAGTATCCTGAACGATTAATCGCTATCAATTTATGGTACTGAATTTGAAATATGTGATTCTTCATAAGAATCCTATTGAACGGTTACTTCAGAGTAAAAAATAATTACGTTACTCAACAGTTTCAACGCTCATATATGCCCATTTTTGTCTCCAACCACCGATGGCAAGTGAAGTGTCAGTTCCAATGGTGTGTTTGAACACATTCGAGTGCGGTTATCTATCGACAATAATCGATTTCTTTTGAATTTTGTTCATTATAAATATTGATTTTGAATAAATTCACGTTTGATGGTCTTATGTGAACAGACATTAGGTGAACCATATATAGCATCACGCAGAATTGCCAAATTTCTTTCAAAGACAACCAACCGCGTGCGATGTAAAATTATTGATCATTAGTTTTTAGGCACGAAAACATGCTTTTGAACGCTACAATTTCTTCGTCTAGGCAAGCGGTATCCTTTAATGTCGATTGCGTGTGTAAAATTGCTGCGGTAACAGATGGAGGAGAAATAAACGTTCGGAAGACGAACAAACTAGTTTTTTCTCAGGATGATTCGACTTGTTGTGTTTCAAAAGCGCATACTCACATTCGTGATATTCTCAAATTCGTTCTCATGCTTACCTCTCTGCTAGCTTGCACAGCAATGAACTCATCGAAAATTCGCTGAGCTCGTGCGGACAGCTTTTTCTGATTGGTGATTTGTTTGTACTCTTGACATGCGATCCAGAATTCGATATTCTCGTCGCTGAATTCTGTGCTCAAAAAGTCTTTGAACAAAGCCAGACCAACTGTGGAAGAAACAATGTTTGAAGGCGCACGTGAGAATACATTTTTTCAACAAGTGAGTCGGAATGTGACAGAAACCAATTTGTTTGTAATTGTATACTCAATAAAGTAAACAGGCTTTCATTTTTCGCATTTTATCCTCGCTCGTTTGGTATTGAGCCTAAACTGATCTTTCACTCTGCGCACTATTGTATCATATCTCATCTTTTGTACGGCTCCATGTAATTTCGTCAGAATTCACTTAGAAGTTAGAAGCTGTATGAAAATTATTTCTCGCAAAAGTTCAATCTTCTACAAACAAATGTGAAAAATTGAAACGAAACAGCACATTTTGCCTTGCGATCGACTAATCAATAATATTTTGGAGCGGGGCCTTTGAATCGGCCGTGCTCAAAATTGATGTTTTCATGCGTTTTTATTTTTTCAGTCAACACGGAATCTTTTGTTTTTGAAACGTTTTAACATGTCGCGAACATGTAAACGAAGGACGTTTGATGCCCCGCACGCTTTAAATGCTGCGAAATATTTTTATTTTGAAGGATGGGGAATTTGCTGCGCCGGTCAGAAAAATGCGAGAGAAAACTCATACATGGGGGTTTAAAAATCGTGCAGCATGACTTTTAACCAACATCCATCACAATCACAAAGCCTAATGCCTGCAGACGAAACCGAAGCTGTTTTGATTTTGAATGTGACTGGCAATCTCAAATTTTCCCATCAAAGTTTGACGTCCCTCTTATTCGTATTGAAATTCTGTTTTAAACTATTTTGATTAACTGAAAATTCGTTTTAACGAATAAAGTTTTCTTCTTCTTCTTCTTCTTCTAATATTCTCGATGATAAATCCTACCGCTCCATATCGAGTAAAATACATTATATTGCAATCTTGAACATCATCATACTGTCAACAAGGTATTTGAAAATATTCGAGACCGATCGAGAGTCCATTTAGGGGGGGTAATCAATTATCTTGATCTCGCTGGTCTATCTTGGAAAACTCAGGATTGGCCAAGAAAAATGCCATTTAAACCTGAACACTGTTCGTACCGACACTCTTGGTTTGACGAAGCTTCTGTGTTCAGAAGCGAATCGTTACCAAAACTTGCTATAACCAATTCATTGCAAACTTCCTTTTCATCATCATACTGGCGTTATTTGACCCCTTTATCTTGAAGATATATATCTGTGAAAATGTTATAGTCATTGAACAGTAGAGAAAACAATTATCTCAATAATGTAATCTGATTATATATCAATTATCTTGCATTTTTGTATTTAAGATTAATGTTAAGCTGAAATTTCGTATATTTTTCGAATAAATGCTTCCACATTCTTCTTCCACATTTCAGATAAAGACATACTGAACAAATATTAGTTTGCTTTCCACCAAGCTGATCAACGACGAATACACATACCGTGTATGTCAAACGAAACTTGATGTTTTGAATTCATAATAGAGAAAACCAAGAAAATAAAGTTTGCAATTAATAGGTTATAGTAAGTTTTTGCTAACGTTTCGCTTCTGAACACAGAAGCTTCGTCAGACCAAGGGTGTCGGTACGATCAGTGTTCAGGTATAAATGGCATTTGTTTGACACAACATTTAGGGGGTGTGATCAATCGTCTTTATCTCGCCTGTGTATCTTAGAGAACTCAGAAAAACTGTTCGTACTGACAGCTTTGGTCTGACGAATCTGTTGTGTTCAGAAGAGAAACGTTACCAAAAACGTGCTATAATCGATTCATTGCAAACTTTATTTTCATGATTATGGACTCCCGATCGGTCTCGAATATTTTCAAATACAGAGAAAACCAACATTTCGCAAACGTTTTCACTGGTTTTCATTAATTGCTCTTATTATTATACTGTTTTGATGAAAAAAGGCAGATTTCGAATGAGAATTGATTTACCAACACTTAATTTAAAAAAAACCATCACATATACTTAATTTACTTAAACCGGTCTTTGGAAAATTCTCGCCCAATTTATTCCCAAATGTCACAAATATATACCTGACACCAGTCGTGAAATACGCAGTCATAAACTTCGTAACTAAATAAAGATGTAGAAATCATACAGCAAACCTATCACAGCTCAACAAAACTGGTTCTTAACATACTAAACACGGCTTACGAAAATAGGATAACACAACTGAATTTGTTCGACTTTTCTTGTCGACGCATCAGAGAAGACCTTATCGTAGTTTACAATATATTACATATAAAAAAACATTCCTTATATGGACTCTTCACGCGAAGGGAAAAGCCGACTGATCGGAAACATGATTATATGCTGGTCGAGTCTCATTACCGACTAAACTGTTAAGGTATTTTCTCCTATCTGTGTTTGTTTTACCTGGAATAGCTTACCTCCTACTACTTCCACTAGCTTGCATTAGTTTAAAACAAAATTAGACGAGTTTTTGTTTAATTATTCTTTTCCAATTACTTACTTATTTACCTAATTGCATATATTGATTTTATAAACTTACATTTTATAAGCTAACATTTATTACGTTTGATAGGTTATAAAAGAAATTTGCATAGTTCTGCACAATTGCGTTACTTGTGTATTAGCAAAAGTTTGAATGTTTTTCACGCATAATAAGCTAGGAAATCCATACAAAATAATTTCAACGATATACTTTTAGATCAACCAATCGTATTCAAGAATCTAAACGCACAGTGCTCAATCATGAATTCGTTGGAAGTCGTGTGTTGGGAACTTATATTGTCAAATCTTTTGGTCAAGTTCATCTAGTACGTATATTGTGTTTAGTTTTTACATGACTTCTAACTTGTTTTCCAACATAACTTTATTTTGGATAAAAATTAATTATTTTCCAATCACAGATAGCTGAGACATGAAAAAGCAATTACGAATTAAGTTTTCACAGAAACATTGTAAATGACGATTTGCCAAGCTGCTGTAAAATATGAATTCTGATTCGCAAACGTTTCCTCAAACGTTTCACATCTGTCAGTTCAAGTGTTCGACATCAGAGTTAAAAGGGAATATACTTAACAAAGTTGTGTTTATAAACCACTGTTTGATAACCTTGGCTCGATCGATCACATGCGTTGAAACACCAGTGCCCGCCAGATTTGGATGTAGTTAAAACCATGGACATGAACAAAGAAAAGCATTTGCATGCATTTTTATCACGAATACTTGACGTATAGAAACATCGGAGCATTTATACAGCCAGTGTCTATTCCTCATGCTTGCGTCAAACGTGTAGCGTTACAAACAGAAAACGTCGTCAAATCTTCGACAGAATAAATGGTAATCTAATTCAAAAAATACGAAGTATCACTTTAAAACAAACTGTTTGATCCGTCTGATGTGGCAGTTTTTCAAAGCAATCCACACTATTAACTGTTCTCCAAAAAATCTTTGATCTTGCCGCAGCAATTTAAGATGCATTACTCTCGTTGGTGTGACAAAATTAAACGAATGAATTGAAATTCCGAATTTCTCAAAGCCCAAACGGAACTTCATTTCTATTGAGTAAAAATCGATTTTAAATGTGAGATTGGTATTCTAGACGGTTAGATGTTTTTAATCTAGATCACATCTCGATTTTTCAGTTTACTTAAAAATATTAATTGAGAAAACACTGCGTTGATTCTAAGAAATTTGAAGTGCGATTGGTAAAATGTAATGTAGATATAATATTGGGAACAGAAGGAGGGAATTTTACATGAGGAAAAAATCTTTTCATGGTATCTGAAACAATTTGAATTGATGGGGAAATTGCGAAGAACCTGTCACTTCTAATTTTATTATTATTAATATTATTATTATTATTATTATTAT
>JACCGJ010025934.1:0-12357 GCA_013407085.1 Atriophallophorus winterbourni | reverse complement strand
TTTCATACCATACCATACCGTTGGCCAATCATTTTAGCATGATGTTAGCTGCACGACTGCTCATCCACACAGTTAGAGACCGCAATCTAAATAATCGTTTTCCTAATGCGGTTTTGATTGGCACCCCTAACTCGAAATGGCGTCGTTGTAATAGTGGTCAGACTCTGACTTGCTTCACGCAGATGAAGGCTTTGACTGTTAAACTAGCCGCGGTTGGGGCCACCCGTCTCTTATATCGGGCCCCAAGAAATCATAATTCACAACAGCTTCTTACCCTATTTCTAGTTTACTCATATCTATCTAGGCCTGGAAAACCTGACAGTATCTTAACCCACGTGCATTCTACGACCATGCGCACTCACTTCTTACCCTTAGTTATATGGTTCGAAATCGTGTTCAGTGACGGTCTTGTCGCAGACATCTTGGGGTGTTTGAATAATGTTGTATGTTGCCAAGTGAAGTGGTGATGAAAGCTTGTTATTGTGCGTGACTGTGAAAGCCTCAAAGAAGTTATCCTGCTAGAATTATTCCACTCGTTAACAACACGCGTTTAAGTGCATGTTCGATTCAACGTGTATATATCTCATCCTAATGCGTCTGTATCTAAACTTCTCTAAGTTTAGTAGTTTTCAGGGTCTCCTCTACCATTTTAACGTGTAATGGTTATATGGCAATCAAGCACTCGGCACTTAATATCAGTGTAATGTTGTTCATACTTTTTCATGAAATTTTGAATTATACCAGCCAAAATTTAATCTGACAAAACCGAAAAAGAAACTGTGGTTGAATATGTCACACGTTGCAAGATCTATTCGATAAAGCCACTGGACAAGCACTTGACTTTAGCTTGCAAGTAAAATTGAAAGTCGGGAGTCCTAAACAGACTTTGATAAGATCCAACCAGGACAAAAATAATGAAGTCATGAGGGCATTGACCAGTTAACGGACTGCACAAAACAGTCCATTATTGTGGCGTAGCTTTATACCAATGCAACACAGAGTTTGTATATATGAAATCACAAGCCTGATCCAGGCATAGTGACGCACATTCAAAGACCCCTCACAGACCGATATACTGTCCGGTTACTCTGGATTATACAGATACGAGAAGGAAATAGAAACAACATTGCAACTCCAGCGTGTTGTCGAATACAGGTTAGTACCGGTGGCAAATCAGGATTTAGTCTAAAATTGAAATTTGCTTGGATTTTAGTTAAACGCTTCCAAAAACCATGATAAATTACACAAATACCAAAACCTCTTCTCGTATCAACAGGTCTTGGCAACCGGACAGTATGTTGGCGGTTCCAAAGGTTGTCATAGCCGAGAGTGGCAGTGGGCATAAGCTCACACTGTTTATAAAATGCTCCCATATGGCATGAGTCTCAAATAGCCTCTGACAACCAAGTCCAGCCTCTGGCCTGCACGAGTGGCTCTCCGAGCCCGGCGGAACTTCTTCTACCAACAGGAGAAAGGGCGAGGGCGAGTGATTGGCGCCTGAAAACCAGTTTGCTTCGGGCAGATGTAACTCGTTAGCCTGGGAGGGCATTTCATCTAAGGGAAGGTAAACCCTGATTTTAAACCTCCGCTGCCTGGCGGGATACCCGATCGCGGGAACGGCTTCGGAAGAAAACCCTGAGGAAAAATCTGAAACAGAGTCTGGCAGACGGTTAGTTGGTGCACACCACCTCTTTCTGGCAACTCCCTGCTGCCTTGCCGGTTGCACTTGGTTGTGCAAAGGCTAGAGAAGCTGCCTCGAACAAACGCTGAGTGGTGCTGGGGACTGTCATGTTGTATACGTAAACTTTGATCATAACTGTCACATGCCTCATCTATTGCACTCTTCTTTTGCAGTTTTGTGTACTGGAATTTTCTAGTTCATTAAAGCCTTACAATCAGGCGTTGTCTTCTAACCGTGTGGCTGCTCATTCATTCTGTTCTACAACAATTTAATCAACTAGAAAATGGACCGTCTTCTTCGCCCTGAACGATTCGATACTGATCCGAATTCCTGCGATGCTACTGAATCTTGGGAACACTGGTTTTTAACGTTCATAAACTTCCTCGACATAATTCAATCATTGAACCCTGATAAATTAAAAACTTATCCACTTTCTGTCTCCCTCCGTCTACAAACTCATTTCTGGATACACCGATTATGAAACCGCCATATCTGCTTTGCACTCGTTATACGTTCAACCTAAGAATCAAATATTTTCACGCCATTTACTTGCTACTTGTAAACAATCCCACGCTGAAAATCTCGACCAGTTCATGCAGAAGCTCCGTAATTTGGCAAAGGATTATAATTTTAAAGCTGTTAGCGTGGAGCAGAATCAAGAAGACGCTATTCGTGGCGCTTTCATAAGCGGACTAATTTCCAGCTCTATTCGTCAAAGATTATTAGAACATAAATCACTTGATGTGAAATCCGCTTTCAATCAGGCGAAAGCACTTGATCTCGCTCAACGACAGGCGGTTTCATTTACCAAATCTGTTCCCAGTTCCTACGGTGCAGCCGTTGTTGAATCAACCCATTCTACCGTTGCTCGAAATCATGATAATCCAGAGGAAACTGTGGCGGCAGCGCGTACGAATTGTTTCTTTTGTGGATACGTTCGTCATCCGCGCTATAAGTGTCCTGCGAAAGATGCTCTATGTAAGTCTTGTGGAAAAAAGGACATTTCCACAAAGTATGTCGTTCGAGTGACAAATCGAAACACGCGTCTTTTGCTACTCCTTTTCTTTCTTCTGCCATAACTACAGCTGCAGCCCCAACCAGTCTTGCCAAAGCAGTTACTCAAATAATTGTCAATGGTGTACCTCTACAAGCTTTAGTCGATACCGGAAGCTCTGAAAACTTCGTTTCTGAAACAATCGTGCAACAAAATCGCTGGCCCGTCCTCGAATCTACTAATCAAATCATATTGGCTTCTACTTCCATGCTGAGCCAAACGAAAGGCCATTGCTTTGTGTCTCGTACATAAAAATGACGTCTACCAAAACATAAAACTATCTATTCTTCCAAATCTATGCGCCGATGTTTTGCTAGGACACGACTTTCTTCAACGCCATCGATCAGTCGAAATACCGTTTGAAGGAATGAAACCACCATTCTCTCTCTGTAGTTTGTCGGTTGCCCTGCTACCGCCAACATCACTTTTCACTAACTTACAACGAGATTGTCGTCCTATATCTACAAAATCAAGAAGACATAGTCACGATGATGAACTCTTTATTCGTTCAGAAATCACGAAACTACTCAATGATGATATAATCGAACCCTCCCAATCACCTTGGCGAGCACAGGTTTCTGGTGACAACGAATGAAAAACACAAAAAGCGCATGGTTGTTGACTACAGCCAGACAATCAATCGGTATACTTTATTAGATGCGTACCCTTTGCCGAGAATCGACGACTTGATTGAAAAAAATTTCACAATTCGCGGTCTTCAGTGCACTTGATTTACAAAGTGCATATCACCAGGTTCCAATAAAGCGAAATGACCGACTTGAGGCTTGTGGCAATTTGTATCAATTCCGGCGTATCCCTTTCGGGGTAACCAACGGGGTTGCCTGTTTTCAACGTGCCATGGATGAATTAATTCGTGACGAATCTCTTCAAGGAACGTTCGTTTACGTTGATAACATTACTATATGTGGGCGAGACGAAAAGGAGCACGAAGTCAACCTCAACAAATTTCTACAAGTCGTTGAAAAATACGGTCTGACTCTAAATCGCACCAAATGTATTTTCTCGGTCAGGCAAATCAAGTTTTTGGTCTATGAAGTATCTGCTGGTAATGTGAAACCAGACCCAGATCGCTTCGAAGCTCTACTGAATCTTCCGCCGCCATGTGATCTGAAAGCACAACAGAGGATTATCGGAATGTTCGCATATTACTCACAGTGGTTTTCTAGATTTTCTGATAAGATACATCCACTAGTTCAGAACAAATCTTTTCCACTTTCAGGCGAAGCCTTAGCATCGTATGAAACCTTTGGCGCAAGCCCGGGATCAGCCTAAAAACTAAGACGCGTGTTTATCAAGCAGCGATCCGCCCTGTACTGCTTTATGGATGCGAGACATGGCCTTTAAGGTCACAGGATGTACGCACATTAGAAGTGTTCGACCATTGGTGCCTTAGGGTAATCTTGGGCATCCGATATACTGACCGAGTATCTAACGCAGCCGTACGAGAGCGTTGCAGCGGACTATCTCCACTTTCCGCTCACATACAACGGCGAAGGCTGCAATGGTTTGGCCACGTCCTCCGAAAGACAGACACAGCACTTCCAAAACTCGTCATCGACCCCAAACCCGTTCGCACCTGGCGTCGGCGGCAAGGTGGTCAAGTGAAAACCTGGCTGTCAACTGTGAAAGAGGATGTAGACACCCTGGGTCTGCGTACCGTCTACGGAGTTCGCAGGTGGGAACGAGACTGGATCACGATCTGCAACGATCTCGCCTCCGATCGACGTGCGTGGGCTGGTGCGATCCGAGACATCAATGAAGCCGGCTAATCCACTCGTGGAGCCAGCCGCACAAAAGTAAGTAAGTAAGTATCGTATGAAACCTTAAAGGCCGAACTGGTCCAAGCATCACTTTTCTCGATTGACTCCAACGTGCCCCTGGTAGTTGAAACCGATGCTTCCGACGTAGCAATCTCTGCTACACTCAATCAAAGCGGACGACCGGTTGCATTTTTCTCGAACTTTATCCCCCAGCGAACGCAATCATCCAGCTGTTGAGAAAGAAGCTTGCGCCATTGTCGGAGCGATACGTAAATGGAAACATTATCTTCTCGGTTATCATTTTAAACTGATTACTGATCAAAGATCAGTTGCTTTCATGTTCGATAATAAAGTGGCCAGCAGAATCAAAAATGATAAAATCCAGCGTTGGCGTATTGAACTTTCGCAATACTCGTATGACATAGTATACCGACCAGGTGCTGACAATATCGTGGCCGATACTTTATCTCGTGCTTTCTGTGCGAATGTTCACCCATTATCCGAATTAAAGACAATTCATTGCTCTTTGTACCACCCCGGAATTACTCTAACATTCCATTTTATCCGTTCGAAAAATTTGCCTTTTTCTCTCGAGGATGTAAAAACAGTTATTCGACAGTGCGCTGTTTGCTCACAATTAAAACCCAAGTTTTTCCATCCATACAATGAACCTCTAATCAAAGCAACCCATCCATTCGAACGTTTGAGCATGGATTTTCAAGGACCGATCCCTTCTACAACCAAAAATCGTTATTTATTAACAATTGTTGATGAATTTTCTCGTTTCCATTCGCTTTTCTATGTCCCGATATCTCCAGCTCTACGGTTATTTTCCAACTAATTGAACTGTTTTCTGTATTCGGTATGCCATCTTATGTGCACTCTGATCGTGGTTCATCGTTCATATCTACAGAACTCAAATCCTTTCTGCATTCTCGAGGCATAGCGACGAGTCGAACTACATCATACAACCCTCAGGGTAATGGGCAAGTGGAGCGCTTGAATAGTACCCTGTGAAAAACAACATCTTTGTGTTTGCGAGAAAGGAGCTTATCTGTAGAACATTGGGAATATGTGCTTCCTGATGCATTGCACGCAACCCGATCACTTCTGTGCACTGCCACCAATGAAACACCTCACGAGCGCATGTTTAAGCACAATCGCAAGTCCCCTGTCGGCACTACTCTTCCTCATTGGCTCATGGAGCCTGGACCAATACTGTACCGAAGAAATACGCGTACATCAAAGTATGAACCGATCGCAGAAGAAGTTGAACTGTTACAAAGTAATCCCCAGTACGCCCACATTCGTTTGTCTGACGGTCGTGAGGAGACGGTGTCACTTCGTCATCTTAGTCCAATGAATGAGACACCTCACTCATTAGAAGTTACATTCCACAATCACACTACATCGAACGAACCGGTCGAGAATTCAGTCGCGACACCGAGATGTAACGTGGATCAATTGATATCCCAACAACAGAGTTAGACCATATAATCTTCGAACGCGAGAGGTTTGACGGCTGAGGAGAATGTCATGTTGTATACGTAAACTTTAATCATAACTGTCACGTCTCATCTATTGCACTCTTCTTTTGGAGCATTGTATTCTGGAATTTTCTAAAGCCTTACAATCAGGCGTTGTCTCCTAACCGTGTGGCTGCTCATTCATTCTGTTCTACAACAGGGACGCCGCTTTGTACCCAAATTCCCAAGAATCTTCATTGGAGCCGACTCATCCTCAAGGAGGAGATAGTCGCACAAAATTAAAGTAAAGTAAGTATGTTGACCCTCATACGGCACTTTACTGGATCAGTCTAAGTGCGATCGGCGCAACCAATTGGTATGGGTTTGAGCTGGTAACACCGTGATAAATGCTTTGTCACTTGTAATGGGCTGAATACGGAAACACCATAGATTCTCACTACCAGTGTCCTTTTTTTCTTACATATGTTTTAGTCTGGGTAAAATGATTTGTGTACATCTATCACCAATGGGGCTATATTTTGTGGTCTATTTTGGACGCAAATAGAGCTTTTTCTACCAGCAAGGTCGATGGATAGAGGTCAGACAAGCTCACTCTGCAAACACTACTTTTTTCAGACTGTTTTATGGTGGGACCCCCTAAGCTAGACCTCTACTTCCGCCTGGGAAACCTGATAGTATCGAGGCTACAGGCAATCATGAAAATGTAGGTTAAATGACATTTCTTGCTCTCATATACATTGCTTTCAATAAGCTCAAACTACATGCAAATTGTTATAATAATCACATTCGTTTTGTAGTCCTCTACAAGATAGCTTCGTTATCAAAGTCTCCGAATCTAGCTGCTCTACCTGTTTCTGATGGCACTTGGTGAAATTACATCGCATGTTACGCTTGGTGCTAATAAACCGGGAAATAACCATCGGCTCATGGGCCCCGGTTGTCTGACAGAAGAGAAAAGTATCGTTGCTTTTTATTACCTCTAATGCAATTTAGTTGTGATTAATATTTCACATTTCTTTCCAAACTTGCCTATCTGAAAACATGACACGACGCTCAAAATTTAACCCTAAAACACCTGACTCCACACGGATGTTCAGTGGTGCTGGGGACGCCGCTTTGTACCCAAATTCCCAAGAACCCTCGTTGAAGCCGACTCATCCTCCAGGAGGAGATAGTCGCACAAAAGAAAAGAAAGAAAAGAAGATGTTCAGTTACGCAGCACTTTCGTACTTCGCAGACAACACCGTACAAGATTGATTTGCCAACAGTATTGAACTACATGTGGAAACACGTTTGAGTCTCACAGCCCCTTTCACTTTCTATTTGTCTAGGCGTGGACGGCCTGTCAATATCTTAGCCCAAGTGTGGTCTATAGCCGTGCGGTTCTTTCCCGAAATCTGGTTTATGTGATTTCATTCATTCGCTCCGTTTTCTTTCATTGAGTATACTTGACTTTATTTTCTCTGTTCGTTGCAATGCTGCATTTCGCTTCCAATTACGCCTCTCTTTCACCTCTGCATTGCAGCACGCCACAATGAAATACCATGTCATTCTGGGATGCACGTTTGGCAGAAATGCAGCTATTAACTTCCATGTTTCAACTGGGAACTGAACTCGTATTTCATAATGCGGATTTGTGCCCAGCTACCGATGAAGAGTTTTATTTAAGTCAAGTTCTATTCACGGAGGCAACCGTTGACTTTTTACTCAAGGTAATATGCCAAGTGATTTTTTTGGTTTGGCTAGAATATTGACTTTAATATGACGGCTGTAGCTGTTGTATTAATTAAAACTAGATGTACACTGTAAGTTAATACCTACATGAAACGATATAAAGAATAATGTGAATGTATGTTTGCATAACATCACAGGATTCCAAGCAAGGTGCCGCACAGTTAGAAACCACGCATGAGCCAAGATACTGTCAGGTTGTCCAGTTTCAGATCGATATAAGGTAGAATGGCAGTACTTACTTACTTTACTTTGTGCGACTATCTCCTCCTGGAGGATGAGTCGGCTTCAAAGAAGATTCTTGGGAATTTGGGTACAAAGCGGTGTCCCCAGCACCACTCGGCAGTATGAGCATGTAGCTCACTACCGTTGGCAAATTAATTTTGCACAGTGACTAGCGCAGTACAGAAGCACTGAACGTTTACTCATTCGTGCAAATAATATGGTGGCAATTGAGTAGTATTCTGTCTACGGATGTGCAATCGTGCAGCACTTCTGTGCTGTGGTAAATTGATTTACCACCGTTAGTGAGCTGCATGCTGAAACACGCTGGAGTCTCACTACCATTTCCTGTTCTTTTCTATCCTATTTTTTCTCTCATATCTGTCTAGGCCTCAGCAACCTGGCAGTATCTTAGCCCACGTGTAGTCTGTGACTGCACGGTACTTTGCCTGGATCAGGCTTGTGCTTTTATTCATTCATTTATTCTGTCTACAGAGGTACGGATCTGCAATCGTGCAGCATTTCTGTGCTGTGCGGCTAACATTGTGCTAAATTGATTGGTCAGAGGTAGTGCGCTGCATGCTGAAACAGGCTGGAGTCTCACTACCATCTCCTGTTCTTTTTTCTTCCTCATATCTGTCTAGGCCTGGGCAACCTGACAGTATCTTAGCCCACGTTCAGTCTGCGACTGTGCGGCACTTTGCCTTGATCAGACTTGTGCTTTCATACCATACCATACCGAGGCAGAATTGTGAGCCTGATGTTTTGACGTAAGATCTTACTTGTTCTGTCAGCTGGTTGAATGCGACCTGATTATATGCCACTTCACCAGCACGACTCAATCAACACTATATAATTGAAAGGTTACGAGGTTTTACCCATTTACTACCTGGTATATAAAAGTTTTGTCATCTGTAACTTGGGCTAAAGGAACCAGAAGTTCCCGTATTTACAATTTTTCGTTCTACACACAACTGCGAGCAACTCTGCTACAGCTGGTCGCCTCCAAATTGACGCCAAGAGTACAGATAGTTGAAAGTGAGTCGCATAGACTTTGAATCTGAGTTTCACGCTTCTAATTCCGTGTGGCAGTAGCCTAATACTTTAATTTCGGATCTTTTTTGAAAAACAATTTCAAATATACCCTTTTCGACTGAAGTTCAATTCAGATACGCTCTTCATGACTATACTAGACAACAGTTAATCCTAGACTTACATTTGTTTTATCGTTACTACTATCTTTAATAAGTTTATTCGTCCAACTAGATGCCAGAAGGGGTGGAACTCACCGTTCAATTGCCTCCTGGATATCCTTCTGGAGATCCAGATCACCCAGTGAAGCCATTGATCACGATGCGACTGTCAAACAAACTCGCACCCCACGTTAACGAGCGCAACTTGTGCAGTGCCTTCAGCAATTGGCTAAATCAAGCTTCCAGCAGTGGCGAACCTGTTTTATGCTCTGCGATAGATTGGATACGGGAAGTTCTGGAATCTGACGATATCATTCAACGAAATACGTCTGAAATTCCGGTGCCGGCTGTCCAAGATGCACCGCAAACTGTCGTGTGCTTGTGGATCGTTAGTCATCATATTCGCAGCCCCATCAAAAGGCGACTCATCATAAATTGGGCGGCTGAATTGCAGCTTGGGGGTTGTTCAATGCCTGGTCGTCCTGGCTTGGTTGTTGTGGAGGGTCTTGAAGCAAATGTGAGTTATTTTAGTTATTTACCTAACCAACAAGACGCAATTGTGCTCTTTAAACCCGCTCACTTCCGATAAAGGTTTTTTTGTCACGATTTTAATGAAGGTACGAAAGCACAAGCCTGTTCCAGGCAAAGTGCCGCGCAGTCAAAGACTGCACGTGAGCTAAGATACTGTCAGGTTGCCCAGGCCTAGACAGATATGAGGGGGGATAGAAACAGAAATAGAAATGGTAGTGAGACTCCAGCGTGTTTCAGCATGCAGCTGACTACCGTTTGTCAGTGAAGATGATTTATTGACCAGATTGGAGTTCATAGCCAGACCATTTACTAATGAGAATGGAGTCCTCAGCGTTCATCATCATCATCATCATCATGAAGCACAAGTTTGGAGCCAGACAAAGTGCCAAGCAATATGAAGCAGGAAAAGCAGAAAAGCAAGCGCGTGGAAAAGAGAAAGCAGGCAAGCGGAATACGAAAAGCAAATGCACAAAAGCAGCTTGTTTTTGTAGTTTCACTGCATGCGATTTTTTGTTTTTTTGTTTTGTTTTTGTTTTTTATATAAAATAATACCGGATAAAAAATTATGACACATGATAAAATACACTGGCGCCACTGACTTCGGTTTGTAGCCATATCGCGTAAGGTTTCCAGCCAACTATTAGGTGGTTCTTTTGGACCCCACCCAGGCAAACGAATACGCCCAACTGAGCCTAGCGCTACGGTGAATTTCTTCATCCCAACGCGCCACGTCATTGACTGGCCAGCTTCTATCAGGCTCTGCGAATAAGGCGCGGTAGGGTAAACGGTGTGTAGGCATTCTTAAAACATGTCCCAACCATCGCAAGCGAGCAAGCATCAGCATTTCTCTCAGTCCATGGCCACCTAGTCCTAACACCCGCTTGCAGACATCTATATTTGTAACACGATGCTGCCACCGAATGCGAGCAATTCTACGCAAGCAACGGGTATCAAAACAGAAAGCCGACTGAGCGTTCACGTGTTATCCAATTACGATACAAAGAACCTTGCTCCTAGTATTATACCCCTCAACCACATAACTTTCTCCGACCGCTTTCGAGAATGACTCATTGCAATGTTTCATCAAAACACAAAGCTGTAATGTGAAACATGACACTTACTTCGTTTTCTTGGCCATTTGTATCGCCGGTCATTGTTCACTAAGGCGTCATTCAAACGTGCAAAAACGTTGCATAGACAGGTGATCAATGACCTTGAATCAGCTGATTGCCCAACCCTAAGCTTCATAGGCATTTTTGTCCCTCGTCAATGCCACATATCGCTCTATATTCCTTTATCATTCGTATTTCATTTTGCGTCCACCCCAGGCAGACGAATATTGGCGTCGTCTTCGCGGCCTTCAGTGGAAAGCGATCCAGCTTCGTCACCGTGAATTGATGGGCACCGGTACTTATCAATCGCACCGATTCGCCGACGGGTTTCACGAACTGTTTCTCTCCCATCAAAGTCGATTCATGTGGCTTCATGAACGAGGAATCACTTCTGAATTGTATCAGATCGTGTTTGGGATTCCCGGTCGATTGTCACAATCAGAGCAGCATCGGTAGTTGCTCGGAAAAAACAAAATTCGCCCCGATGCCTTTGTGATATTATTATGGTTCTGTTGTTCTATGTGTTTCAGGGAAAATATAAAATGTTACAATGAAATATTCACTTATTTAAGACTGAAAAAATCAATGCTTACTCGTGGTTAAGGTAGACGGTTTGGGGGAAGTAATACTATCCGAGGTTAAAATTAGGTTTTTTATATATTAAGTCAAGTTAAATGAGATTTGACATCTCATCGATGTTTATAAATTTGCAGTAAGCATCTACTTCGATTGTTCGCTTAACCTTAAATGTTGTCAGGTGGAAGCTTGCTGTGATGCATGTCAATGAAAGCCACGAGGAAGCTGTCATAATGATGTCGCTCCTCTCATTCACAAAACTTGATTCAGCGCATCATTTGCACGCATTTCGATCACACACACCCCACGACCGGTTTGGTGCAGTTTGCACTCATCAGGTAGCGCTTGTACGACACTGTTGGATAAGGCTAGTACGATCAACCCGAGCCGATTAACATGAGCCCACACTCATGTAGACATGGCTTAAACTTATGACCATGAACGAGAAGGTTCATTTGCATGCATTTCCATCACGCACACACCCCACGACCGGTTTGGTGCTGTTTGCACTCATCAGGTAGATACAGTAAAATCTGGATCCGCATGCGCTTGAAACAGTGAAGGAATGGAAAACATGTAGCGCTTGTATGCCCGTGTTGGATAATGTTGGTACGACCAAGCGATTTAATTATGTGCTCAAACACGTTTAATGGGGTTAAACCCATAACCATGAACCCAAATATTCATTTGCACGCATTTTGATCACACGCCGCGACCGGTTATGTGCTGTTTGCACTCATCATGTAGATACAGTAAGATCAGGATCCGCATGCGCTTGAAATAGTGGAAGGATGGTAAACAAGTTGCGCTTGTATGACACTGTTGGATAAGGTTGGTATGGCCAACCTGTTTAATCACATGTGCCCAAACACTATATTGGGTTTTAACCCATGATTCCAGATTTCGAAGCTAAATCAAATTTGTTCACCATTTTACCACTGTTTCAAGGCTCACTGAATCTGACCACATTATCACCACCTGATGACAGC
>JACCGJ010025929.1:0-19606 GCA_013407085.1 Atriophallophorus winterbourni | reverse complement strand
TAGTAGTAGTAGTAGTAGTAGTTGTAGTAATAGTAGTATGAACGAGTACCTAATATCTTTAAAATGGCGTGCGTCTCAAGCAGCCCCTAACAAACAAGTCTAGCTCCTGATCTCCACGAGTGGCTTTTACAAGGCCGGTGGAAATGCTGTTACTGAGAGGAGAACGGGAGAGTTCATGTTTCCTTCAGATTTGGGACATGGATATTATTTCCCAGTGTTGGGAAGAATCTATCAAATCTATTTTCAATAAAAGTGTGCGTAGTCCATTATCTACCTGCTGGAGAATGAGCCTTGAGCCGGTCATTATCCGGCTTCATGACACCGGTCCTAGAAAGGCCATACTTTTAAGCAGCCCACTGTAGCAATCTTACTTTATTTTAACGGTGTCGTTGATTCGGTCGATAGGAAAGCATTATTTAATATCATGATTACACAAAGATATCCAACAGAAGCATGTGAATATTGAATGTGTGCTTAATTCCTATAGTGCTGAGCGCGTAGAATGTACAATAGGCCTGTGCAACCTGACAGTATCTTCGCCCACGTGCAGTCTCTGACTGTGCGGCACTTTGCCTAGATCAGGCTTGTGCTTCCATACCATACCATATACAATAGCCTCTAGGCTAACTTTCTTAAGGTTAGTGGTGTCCGACAAGGGTGTTTAATTTATTCGTTTTGGTCACTTTGTAAATGATGCTATAATGGAGACATGACAATCATTCAGCCAATTCGCCGCAAGACATTTCTGTTGAAAGGATGTGTTCATTGAACAAGTTAGAACATATTGATCTCGTTGATATTTTGTGTTACGTTTCGTTGTTATATCCGTTATCGTACACCGTTTTCGGTATTAAATATTACTGTAGAGCTGAACCTTCGAATCTTTTCGAACGAAGCGTTTGTATACTTCAATTCATTTTTCTCGAGACATGGAGAGCAGGATCAATTGATGCACTCCCCTACATCCGCTGTAATCATTTACCTTGATTGTATGGAGGTGTGATCAACACCCGATGACCGATTAGCCTACTTGCTTAATTCACATCCACACTAGGGGTAAAGCACTTAAGCTTTATCCGCTGTAGAACTAGAAGCCACATTGTTGAGATGTTCGACTTGATGACATATGCTATTACAACCGAATCAGTGTGAATTATCTCCGTAGAAAGCTTCACACCAACCTGATTATTTCAAAGTTAGCAAAATCCACTCTGTGACTCGTGTCCAAATAGTGTTCACCTAAAAGTAAACTCGGTTTAGCGAGATAGTTTTCCAATTCGTTTCTAATGTTAGTTTATCCTAGAATAAAGTATTGAATATAAACACCCGAATAATCCTTGAACATGAGTTTGTAGACAGTTCGTCGAGCAATTTGAAAGGGTCTCATCCTTGAGATGCATTTATAACGAGCGGTGGATTACTATTATACCAGCATTCATAAAATTTCAACTTATTCCTTCGGAAACTTCCTTGGTACATGGTAAAAAAACTGTTACTCACCGAGCTATTCCATTTTCGGTGACGGGTATTTTACTCGATTCAATTAGTATTTAATTAAAGATTTGAGGTAATCATGATCGCAAGTCAACGACTAACTTTTTCATGAACTCGCTTATTATCGCTACTCAACCTTGTAGAACAGCCATTTGACTACTGACTTAAACGGGTTATTAGGATACGCAAAGATTTAATTGAAATGTTCCTTCTGGCGACCAATGATAGACCGTATGTATACTGCCATTGTCTTTTTTGTATAAGACAGTTACAAACTGAAGTGTCTACTTGTAGACTCAAATGTTTTGGTAACCTGAATTTTCGGGTTAAAGTTATTGAGATAACTATGGGGTGCTCCTACTTTGTGGTGATTTATGTTGACGAATGTATCGCCGACAGAGGCTATGATGAATATCGTTTCCTCATTGCAAAGAAAATTACTCGTAGGTATTGTACTGAAAGTGAGGACAAAGCAGCCAAATAGCGCCTTAGCGATATAATATTTAGCAATAATGATAATTTATTTAGACTTATCCAGAAAAACATCGGAAAGTAGTAACTGGGAAAACATATCTTACATCGACTTACTGCGGATGGTCGTGATGTGACCTCAGGGTAAGCGGTTTTCAAAGACTCAACCACGATATCTACGAGCGTGGCGAAGAAACCGGGTTTTGCACCGAGGACCTCGACAGAGAATCGAACAGCACGGCGAAGAATTCGTCTCAAAACGTAACCCCGACCTGTGTTTGCAATTTCGCCACCATCGCTCAGAGCAATTGTCAGTACTCGAACATGATCGGCAAGTACGCGATAAGCCATATCGATCCCACCAATGTCATCTGCACCAACACGACCAGAATACGGTGGAGCACCGGTAGCCTGTGAGAGAACATGGTAACACGATAACGAATCAATCATCAATAGCAAACGAGCAAAACAACTCACGACAAATTAACAAAAAAGTTACACGATGAAGCGCATGCTTCAAGGAAGGTGGTGTATCTTACCAAAAATGATATTGAGCCGTCGAGAACTACGATTAACTCTTTTGCTCGATGCGATTAATAAAAAACTAGCTGAATGAAAAATTCGCAGTGTTCGTGTGTAGATAAAGGAGGAGAAACGGAGTTAATTGAAAAATGGACAATAGTATAGAACAAACAACGGAAATCGAGCTTTAATAGTAAAATTTCACAATCGTTGTAAACCTATGATACCATTTCAGAGTTTAGTCACAGTGAGACTAAATTTAAGTAGTAACAAGAGGACTTGGTAAGAACTGAGTGAAAATCAAATAAAGTTATCAACAACGGCGAAATGAATGTACATCTATCCCACTCAAAACCAAAAAGGAATCAAGGATTTATGGTTAAAAAGTTAATACTTTACAACACCACAGGATTACGGTATGAATGAAAATGAAAAAATGACAGTAAATAACGAGTAGTGCATATCAAATGTATATCAAATCAAGGGAAGATATCGTAAAATCCAAACGTGGCAAAATACGAAATAGGTTGGCCATTTTCTGCAATCGGCTCGCTTAACAGGAGTACAATTGGTATTTCGTGTTATATATCGATAAGGCACAAATAAAAGAGATTGGGGTATTCTAACATACTCACTTTTTGAATAGCGTTGAATATTGGTTGAAATAGATCGGTGTCATAATTGGAGTGCTTTCCTTGAATCACTGACAAAATTCGTTCCAAACCAAGACCCGTATCAACGTGTTTCGAGGGCAACAACCTCAAAGAACCATCTTCTTCTCTGAGCAAAAAATGAGAAGAAAACCATTAAGTTAGCAGTGCATTAACCTGGAAATCAGAAAAATTCAAATCACGAACGAGCTGTACTAGTGTCGGAAGGCGAATTACGTTAGGTCAATCAATAATCAAGGTCCTTTCCAAATATCTATTATGTTGTTCACACATGCAGCGTTAGCCCAGTCTTTCCCTGCATTTCCCTAAAATTGTCGATTGCGTCCCAATTCACCCTTACCACCTTAATCGCGTTAACCCACGAAACCCAGAAAACAAGATAATATTAATCGGTTACAGCATACGTACATGACAAGGAATAAAACACGCACACCTTTTATACGTAGGTAGGTAGCTCTGTGCTGGCTGTCACTTCGGTCTGAAATTTCAGTCGATTTCGTGCCAACGGGTTCACTTGAAGCATTCACCACGTTTGGTCGTTGTCAACAAAATTGACCCATTCTCATCTAATTCCTCCGATAATGAATTTATGCAAGTCTGCCATCGTTGTCATTTGTTGTCTCAGTGCTTCCCGTTCTTCTGTTGTGCCGGAGGGTGTGGGTTTCGCATATCACCCGAGATCTCATGATTGGCACTCTTTGTTAGTGTACTTCACGAATAAGCAATAGCTCTACGATAATAGTATAAATACCAAACAAAATTGTCATAGGGTGTAAAGTAGCAAGACTAAAGCTGTTGAATTCGATTTTAGCTGGTTACAGAGTCACCAAAGACATGTGTCAAATGGGCACCTCACGTACGCTTAACAAAACTATCGCTTTGAATGACCATATAGACTATATTACCTGTGCAAGACTGAACTACGTACGGAACTGCCTAGAGAATTTAGTATGGGTTGTCTGTAAAAGCCTAAAGAAAATGGAGGTCAAATTATTAAAAAATATAGGTGACCCGGTGATTTGACAAAATGCAAAAACAATCAAGGATGGTTAAAATTGTGTCATGAATAATCCATTAGGCATTTAAAAATATGATTAAACCTGGTACCGCGTCAGAGATTCAATGAAGTTGTCGTGTGAACAAAAAAATTAAATTAGGATTCCTCACAATGCGTTATAAACGCATATTGCCCTTCTTTACACGATTGCCAGTTTGCCGTGACTAAATTGGATGTTACCAGTATGCAAAGAAGAAAACCTAATCACATTGCTTGGTACATAGTCCTCGACAAAGTTTTTATCCGAGTGCATGCGAAAACGTTAAACAACGCGTGAATGTGCGCTTAGATAGCAATTATGTTTTATTGCGGTGACACCAGCAATGAAGGGCATGTATGTATGTATGTATGTATGTACGTATGTATGTAGGTAGGTAGGTAGGTATGAAATCACAAGCCTGATCCAGACAAAGTGCCGCACAATCATACACTGCACGTGGGCTAAGATACTGTCAGGTTTTGCTTGACTGAGTCCGATGCCTATTTTAAGTCTAGAAAGGTAGCTCCCGAGGGCTGCGAATAAGTGTGCAGCTAATCGAAAATCAATAAAAGCAAAAATGTAGTTGGCACAGCCTCCAGCAAGGCGTTATCAGGTTACTACTGTGTGAAGATCACTAGTGAAGAGTACGAATTATAACCACCTCTTGGCACAACACTAAAGCAAAAGACGTCTGACGACAGCAATTTTAAAGCCGCATGATTCCGTTGTACAGAAGAATTTAATGATAACCATTTAAATGACAATCTGTCTAAAACCCAGGAGCGAATGGCGCACAACATAAGCTGTTAAACGGTAAGCTATTCGCCCGTCTTATCAAAAACAACTTTGCGAGAGCTCAAACACAACTGCTATGCATAAGAATGCTAGGCTGAGTCTAGACCTTAACGTGGTGTAACGGTTTGTGTACCTTCATGACCCACTGAGCTATACTGTCTAGGCCTGGGCAACCTGACAGTATCTTAGCCCACGTGCAGTCTCTGACTGTACGGCACTTTGCCTGGATCAGGCTAGTGCTTTCATACCATACCATACTGGGTGGTGTCTTTTGATGCCAGCAAAGCTACTCATACAAGGAAGGTCGATGGATAGATGTCAGACAAACTCAGTCTCAACTCACTGCCTTGTGGTTCAGGCTTTTTAGCCAAAGGCTCCGGGAAGGCCCTAAGCCAACCCCCTACTTCGGCCTGGGCAACCGGGTAGTATCACGCCCACAAGCAATTATGAACATACAGGTAAAAATGACAGATCCCGTGCTCCCACGCCCTCTGCTCGAAATGCTTTCAATGATCTCACACTGCATGCAAACTTTTTTAATACCTGTTTTGTGGTTCTTTGTGTAGCCCTGACAGAAGTACAGCTTGTTCATCGATGTTTCCAAATTTAGCCACTTCGAATATTTTGCCTGCTTCGAATTCCTCCAGAGCGTTCTTACGCCTTCGCGTACCATTCAAATTAGCGGCGTTTAATGTACGAACTTTAGCTAGCATCGGACAGCAGGCAGCCTTGGATCACACACTTGGTAGCCTCGATGTAGATGTTTGCTGTTTGTCGGAAACACGCATGCATAACTCCATCTCACTTACGCGATTGTCTAACCATTCGAACGTACGCAAGTCACACTATCTACGCCTCTCCACTGATGATGCTATCGTATCTGGTCAAGCTGGTGTCGGAATCGTCTTGAGTGAGAGAGCTGAGGTTGCACTTTTGGACTGGATCCCAGTCAACAGTCGCCTTTGTACAGTAAGACTACAGGGTTCGTGCAAGTAAGGCCGATTACGCAATCAATCCCGCAACCTGTTTGTGGTTGCTGCCTACACAGCGACAGTATCTTAGCCCACGTGCAGTCTCTGACTGTGCGGCACTTTGCCTGGATCAGGCTTGTGCTTTCATACCATACCATACACACCGACTAGTTGCAGTGATGTGCAATCATGCAGTACTTCTTTGCTGTGCGGCTAACACCGTACTAAATTGATTGGCCACCGGTAAAGAGCTGCATGCTTAGACACACTGAAGTCTCACTACCATTTCTATTCTATCTTATTTCTCGTATCTGTCTAGGCCTGGGCAACCTGACAGTATCTTAGCCCACGTGCAGTCTCTGTACGGCACTTTGCCTGGATCAGGCTTGTGCTTTCATACATATACTGTCAGGTTGCCCAGATAAGAGAAAGGAAAATAGCAATAGCAGTGAGACTCCAGCTTGTTTTCGCATGCAGCTAACAGTGGCAAATCAATTTAGCACGGTGTTAACTGCACAGTGAAGAAGTGCTGCATGATTGCACATCCATATAGTGTTTTTATACGTACAAGTTTAAGTCTGTGCCGGAAAAAAGTTTGAGTCGAGTTTATATCTTCAAATTTTCCCATGGTAGTCAAAAAGAGGAGGGGTGTGTAAGAATGCTACACTTTGAATTACAAACCTATTGAACTCAATGAAGACCAGATTCCAAATTTCCAGAACATCCGGGTCATCACGGTTGACCAACGCAGAGGCGTCCCTAGAGCCAATACGATCGAAATGAATCTCTGAACATGGGCCACAGGGACCGGTTTCACCCATTTCCCAGAAATTGTCCTTCATTCCGAAAGGAAGAATCCGGTGTGCTGGAACACTGGAAGGAAAGTAGTAAATTACGCGGTTTAAAAAGTTCATACACGGTAAAAAAAAATACATACGGAAAACAAGTGAAA
The DNA here is from genome assembly GCA_013407085.1 of Atriophallophorus winterbourni. NCBI lineage: Eukaryota > Metazoa > Platyhelminthes > Trematoda > Plagiorchiida > Microphallidae > Atriophallophorus > Atriophallophorus winterbourni. The sequence goes on along the minus strand of JACCGJ010025929.1, from coordinate 12,693 downwards.
ATTATTACACTAGCAATAGCTCCTCACAACAGCCGATTCCAGTGTAAACTGCAAGCATGGAAACTCAGTATCTGTAGAGTTTAACGCTGGTAAAGATTACACACTTCGAATTGTGTCATCGATAGCAACGACGTAACGCCAATAACTAACCTCGGTCAAATAAATTGAAGTGTTTGTATTGTGAAAGAGATTTTAGAACCAAAATCAGGATATACCAACGATAATTTTAAGGAAAACAATAAAAAGGTGGAAACAACTTCCGTAGCTAATCTTGAGGAAAACCTGTAAGTTATTTGGGTAATATGTATGAAAGCACAAGCCTGATCCAGGCAAAGTGCCGCACAGTCAGAGACAGCACGTGGGCTAAGATACTGTCAGGTTGCCCAGGCCGGGTAATATATACCCTAATCATCGTTTACTTCTAAGTCGGCTACTCACATCTTAGAAGTAGCACGTGAAGCCGGTTTTCAAATTTGACATAAGCAGAAACAAATAACCGAGCAAATTGTACGAAATATGCATATCATAATACAAAGTTGGAAAAACAAAGTTACATCTGTGACTTATCTGTCAAGCAGCCTAGCACTTCGAGTGTTAATGCAAAGCTTCAGTTTCGGCTGTCATTTCCAGTAAAATTTTAAACCATTTGCATAAACCTAACAAATTTATCTGTGAGTTCCTGTAGAAGAGCTATACTTCAGTGTCAACGCAATATGGATAGCAAAAAAGTAGCTAAACATGAGATTCCAGATGATTTTGGGATAGACGGAATTAATAAATTGTGGGAGGAATTGAACAAGACACATTACTTTCAGATCTCGGCAGATCGCATCATTAATCAAAACATCTGCACATACAGAAAATCAAAGAATAAACACCAGCTTACCCTATCTGCAGCCAAATATCTCGTGTTTCAAGATCAGGTTTAAGATTATTCGTCTCCACACCCGCAAAGTAAGTGACGTATAGTCGATCGCACGGAATTTTCCATACTTTAGTAAGCAGTTCCCAAGCCCAAGAACATGCTTCTTTTTTAAAATAGTCTCCAAAAGACCAATTGCCTAACATTTCAAAGAAAGTGTGGTGATAGACATCTCGGCCAACGTCATCCAAGTCGTTGTGTTTTCCGCCTGCACGAATACATTTTTGGGAATTCACAGCGCGCTTGAGTTTAGCATATTCAGCATTGGGATCAAGCACGCCTTGGAATATTGCTTTAAACTACATGCAAATTATAAATAAGTTAAGCAATACTTGATTCATTCCCGCATTCGTGAACAAGAGCGTTGGATCGTTTAGTGGAATAGTAGAGGAGGAACGGACGAAAGTATGTTCCTTGGAAAGGAAGAAATCAATAAACTGTTGGCGAAGCTCGTCAGCAGAGACCGTGGGATTCATTTTTCTTTCTACTTAGTACAAGCTGTAATGTAAGAAAATAGATGTAATTTTACTATCTCTCTTTAATGGATGAAATGACTCAAGAGGCATGAATAAATACAAATTTTATATTCAAAGTTTGGTGAAAATGCATTTATCTGTGGAATCAAAAGGTTAGAGCTGAGCGATACGCCGCATAGCTATTAAGTAAACGTGGGCACTGTAAGGTTACTCAGGCCTATACATAAAATGTGGAAAATGGCAGTGAGACTCTAGCACTTCCCGGTATGTAGCTGAATACCAGTTATCATGTTGCGTTCTAATGCTTTCCTTATAACTATTAAGTGACTTATCTAATATGCTCCTTTCTTTGGCAGATTTATGCATGAATTTTTAGTTGATTAAAGCCATCCAAACGGGCGTTGTCTTCTAACTGTGTGGTTGCTAATTCATCCATTCTGTCTTACAGAATTGCAATCTTTAAGCCGTCAGCGCAGAACAGAATCAAGAAGACGCTATTCGTGACGCTTTCATTAAACGGATTGAATTCTAGCTACTCGCGTCAAAGGTTATTAGAACATAAATAACTTGACGTGAAATCCGCTTTCAATCAGGCGAAAGCACTCGATCTCGTTCAACAACAATCGTGATCAGTTCTCGTGAATCAGGTGCAACTTCGATCTGTAGATAGGCATCAACTAGGTCGAGCTTTGCGAAGTACAAACCATCATTGAACATTGTGAACAAATCATCTGTGACAGGTAATGGATAGTGGTGAGTTTCTAAAGCGGCATTCGAACCAGTTGAAAAATCGGCGCAGATTCGGATGGATACATTCGTCTTTTTAACGACAACGATGGGTGCTGCCCAGGCAGAGTATGTAACTAAAACCAGAACACCTTGATCTTGTAGCCTTTGAAGTTCAGCTTCGACTTGTGGTAGGGATCATCATCATCATGAAGCACAAGTCTGGAGCCAGACAAAGAGCCAAGCAATATGAAGCACGAAAAGCAGATAAGCAAGCGTGTGGAAAAGGGAAAGCAGGCAAGCGGAATACGCAAAAGCAAATGCACAAAAAGCAGCTGGTTTTTGTAGTTTCACTGCATGCGATTTTTTGGTTTTTTGTTTTGTTTTTGTTTTTTGTGTTTTTATGTAAAAAAATACCGAATAAAAAATTATGACACACATAATAAAATACACCGGCGCCACTGACTTCGGTTTGTAGCCATATCGCGTAAGGTTTCCAGCTAACTATTAGGTGGAGCTTTTGGACCCCACCCAGGCAAACGAATACGCCTAACTGAGCCTAGCGCTACGGTGTGTTTCTTCATCCCAACGCGCCACGTCATGGACTGGCCACCCGATCTTTTCTCCCAGATTCTGTCTTGCTCTGCGAATAAGGCGCGGTACGGTAAACGGTGAGTGGTAGGGATGCGTAGGGCACAGGTTGTTTCGGTCGGAATATAGGCTTTGCGTCGTTTTTGATATGGAGATTAGCCCGCGCCTTGTTACATTTTTCAAGTTCGTTTTTAAACACGGTTGCATGTTCAAGCATTGTCGCGTCTTGCTTTTTCTGAAATGTTTCGGTTGCTTGTACCCGATTGCAAATTGCATTGATCGGAAGGCGAGCCAAATCGAGAAGATCGAATCAATCGAGGCCCAGCAGGTTGAGTTGAATTATACACGTAACACGTGAGATTTGGCGTTGCAGCTGTCCAGTAAGCTGTACGGAACCTCCACAGGCACTAGTGGCGGTCTGCGTCGTAGGATTGAGTTCTGGGGAAACACGTTTCCGACAGAGTTTTCGGGAAATGATCGTAATGTCTGATGCAGTGTCCAACTGCAATCGAACAGATTTACCGTTGATCTGGACCATTACGAATTTTCTCCAATCGGCTGCGTTGACTTGGAACGTTGCCAAAAGACTGAGAGACTTATTCGAAGGCTTGCGTCAATACCTCGAGCGACCAATACTTTGTTGACAGAAACCATCCTTATGACCAACGATGATACATTTTTGAAATCGGTGATGCGCCGCATAGCCAACACGCAGAAGGAGGCTTCTTTGATCCTGGTGAAGATGGAGTTCGTTTTTTGGGAACCAGGTTGATTCGGTTATAATGAGTTTTTGAGGAAAATAATAATATTTTTTTAACACATCCTCGCTATAAATACCCAGCGAAAGTCATGCGGCAAAAAAGGACACTTCAAAAAGTACATCGTTCTGAAGACGAATCGAAACACGCGCTTTCTGCTATGCTGTAACTTCCTTCTACTAATCAAATCATATTAGCTTCTACTTCCATGCATTCGAGGCTTGTAATAATCTCTAAAAAATATCGACCAGCATAATCGCAACTTGGATAAATTCTTACACATTGCTGAGCAGTACGGATTGACACTAAACCACAAGTGCATTTTCGCCGAAAAAGAAATTTGTTTATTAGGATATAATGTAAAGATCAAACCTGAACCGGATTGTTTTAATAAAGTATGGTATGTAACCACAAGCCTGGTACAGGCAAAGTGCCGCACAGGCAGAGACTGCACGTGGGCTAATATACTGTCAGGTTGCCCAGGCCTGGACAGATATGATGGGAGAAATAGAAATGGTAGTGAGACTCCAGCGTGCACTTTCGTCACAAAACAAATCTTTTTAATAGGATATAATGTAAAGATCAAACCTGACCCGGATTGTTTCAATAAGGTATGGTATGAAAGAACAAGCCTGGTACAGGCAAAGTGTCGCAAAGTCATTGACTGCACGTGGGCTAAAATACTGTCAGGTCGCCCAGGCCAAGATAGATATGATATGGAAGTCCAATTTGGACATGACGTCCTTGGATCGAAATTCTATTCGGTGGGGATCGTGATGCATTTACCCTCCGCGGCTTGACTACTGAAAGCGTTGAATCTCTCTCACTCTTTACGAACATGTAACCAGCTTGCAAGCCTATTGCAAGCAAATCGAGAAGACATTGCCCAGATGATGAAAAATTCATCAGAACTAAAGTTTACCGCTTGTTGCAAGAAGGCCTAACTGAGTCTTCAACGACACCATAGAGAGCCTATTTGCTCGTCACAAAGAATACGAACAAAAAATTTTCTAGAAAATGACGCACATCGTTGAGATGAATTACCAAATGATTTAAAGAATCCTGCCGACCTCTGGAATCTGACGGCTGACTATTTTCCGTTGTATATACAGAGACATATTGCGTGGAGAAAAACTCAGATTTCATATCATCTCGATCAACCTAGTTTACCAAAGTAGGTAACTACGAGGCAGTCTTCGTTTTGTGCATGCAAGCAAAAAGGCGCTTTGGGCATGCTTTCGATTCGATTGCTAGGGGCAACTCAAATGCCATTTCCTTCTTTCGTTCCTCGGTGGTGTAAAGGTTACGAACCTCTTTATATTCAACACAGGCTTTCCCTAATTGCTTATTTGCATAAGCTATCAAGAGACGTTTTCGTCTTTTGGGTACACTTCTAAATGACTTAGCCATCCAGGAGGCCACTGGCCCATGGCCGAGACAAAACCAGCGGCAGACAAAATTCGGTAACATTTGCGATATTAGACGAAAACGTTTTCAACATTTCGAATGGCGTGTCAGGAGGCGTGGACCAATATAACTGATTTGCGAATGACAATGGGTGTCGTATATCATTCTGTCTGTTTATGTTGTACTGCCTCTTTATATTATAAACTCGTAATCATACATAAAAGCATCCCTTTCCTTTTATAGCCGTATACTATCAACAAGTTGTTTGAAACACAAATCGAGGATCTACGAAGTATTAAAATGGACCATAAAACCTAATCCCAAGCGGTTCCCACCCATTCGTGAAATACCTGCACTTCATAATCTTAAAACACAAGAACGCATCGTTGGTATGTTTGCCTATTATTGTCAGTGGATCAGACACTTTTCTGATAAAATTTCTAAACTGAATCCAAATCGAACATTCTTAATTCCCGACGATGTACAACAGACATTCTTAAATCTGAAATCAGAGCTGGAGAACGCAGTTATAATCACACCCGAGGTTGGCGAAACAATCGCAGTTGAAACTGATGCTTCTGTTACAATCATAGCCACCACGCTTAATCAGAGAGATAGGCCAATTGCTTTCTACTCAGGAACACTAATCCAACGTTGAAAATACGTGGCAAGTAGATAGATATGTGCAACGCGGCTACTTTCAGCATCTTAAAGTGGATGCCGTCGAGTCCTGGTGAAGCGTATTGCAGTAGACATGAAATCTTCTTGTGGACCACAGCGATGGATGCAACACGTCCTTCTGCTAAACAACAGAAAAACCCTAAGCAGAATTCTCGCGATGGTAGAATGACATTGATCTGCATAAACTTGCCCGAATCCAAGTCGCCGTGTTTTAAAGAACGCCTATCCGAAGACTTTTCGCAATGGGATCAAATTTGCCGTACCCTTCAGGTTTCCTCGGAAGCTGATAGCGTGGTGCGGTTGTCCAGGCCTCCGAATTCGTCTCACCTAGGAGAACCCAGACTTCTGCGTGTCACACTAAAGTCCGTTGAAGCAGCTGAAACCGTGCTTCTCTCCACGTACGTACTTCGCAAATCCCCTACTCCAATCCGCATCTTCGCCGACCTACCATGGGCAGCACGGCAAGCCAAGAAAAAGCCGTCATTTGACTGGAAGCAGGATAATGACAAACGTAGTATATACGTACACGGCATTCCTGAGCTTTCCGACGCCGACGAATCCAAAAACAACATTCACGACTGTGAGCAATGGCGCTTTATACAGCAACAATCTGACATAACCGCCACACTCACAACGTCGCTAAAACGCCTACCCAAGTCACCGAACTATAAAGGCAATGCCCCCCGAATTACGAAAATAACATTTCAGTCGGAAAGTATGGTCACGTCGGCGCTCGACTGTTGGTATGCGAACCGATGAAAAGCTCCATCAGAAATTCGCCTTCGTTCGTCTATCGATACCAATCGGATTAGATCCGAGCCAAAAATTACCGACCCAACACCCGAGGTCGAACAACCGGAATTACGTAAAGCAGCCGCCTCAAAAAACCTACCACAGCCGATCCCTTTCGGATCGGCTTCTTAGGTGTTACACCTCACGACGCCCAACGCAACCGCCATCACAGAAACCTGGTTGACCCCAACCATATTGGATACTGAACTAATGCTCCCAAACATGCTGTCATTCCGCATTGATCGTAAGACTAGGGGCGGAGGTGTCCTACTGTATTACAATCAAGCACTACGCTGTGAAGAGATCGAAGATCCTGATCTGTCTGTTCCTGACACTTTGTGGTGTAGAGTTTTCTTGCAGCGCGACGACGTAGTCTTGTTGGGTGTGATCTACCGCCCTCCAAATGCGGATTCTCGTACAGACTCTTTTTTGTTGGCTGCCATCCGACTCGGACTTTCTCAACACTTCACGCATGTCCTCATAATGGGAGACTTCAACTCTCCGGGTGTATCGTCAGGCTCGCCCAGCCATCAGTTTGGACGTGACTTTTCAGAATTGATTGCTACCCATCCATTGTACAGCCATGTCAACGAACCGACACGATTATGCGGCCACCAGATCCCGTCTACCCTCGATCTGATACTCACCAACGAAGAACTGATGTTCGAAAACATGATGATCGAACCACCACTGGGTCATGCTGATCATGCCGTGCTGATATTTGACTACCTCTGCTACTCTCATTATGAGGATTACGAACTACACGCTACTGCGTGAGCTTGTTGCCGCGAACACGTGGGACTTGCTTCATACTACGCAACTTGACACTGCTTGGAATTCTTTTGTTACACGATGGCACACATTACTTGACCTATCATCGACGATGAAGGCAATACCAACGAAACGCGACCGACCGACAATTAGAAGCCGGACCAAAAAATGATTGCGCTACGGAATCTGGCATGGCATACTTTCTCCCGATGCCCCACCTCAGATAACTGGGAATTCGACCGATAATTGCGAAACCAGTGTACATCTCTCAAACGTAATGATCAATTCCTTTATCAACAACAGCTAACTTTGAGACTTCTAGACAACCCTAAGCTGCTATATAAGGAGATCAACGCTCGGAGGAAAGTGAAAACAGGTATCCCTTCGCTCAAGACACCCTCGGGTCTATCCACGTCACCTGAAGAAGTCGCCAGCACTTTGGGCGCGCAGCACGCTCCCATCTTTCGTGCTGCCCCTAAGTCCGTAGTCATACTTGCACCAGTGTCTCCTGTGCCTTCATTGAGCTCAATCATCTTCAGCCGCGACGCCGTCTACCACAAATTGACCCCCCTGCGACAGAATAGCTCCCCGGGTATAGATCACATACACCCAAAGGCTTTGAATGCAGTCGCAGCATATATCTCAAACGATCTGGCGCTATATTTCCAGCGTTCACTCGACTCAGCTGAAGTCCCACAAACTTGGAAACAAGGCTTGATCACTCCGGTCTTTAAAGGAGGCAACCGCACCTTACCAGCTAATTACCGCCCGGTGACCCTGCTGTCTGTGATCTCAAAGGTCATGGAAAGTATTATAGCTGACACCATCACACGCCACCTTAAGGAAAATCACATCCTTGCTCATGAACAGCATGGTTTCCGGCCAGGACACTCCTGCCTATCCAACCTCCTGTTGGCCAGGGACGATTGGACGAAAGCCGTGGACTGCCGGTGGCAGTTGACGTGGCATACCTGGATTTTTCGAAAGCCTTTGATAGAGTTGATCACCTTATTCTCATTCAAAAGCTACGCCACTACGGAATCGATGACCCCTTGTTGACGTGGATCAGCCGATCTCTGCAAGATCGCACATCGTGTGTGCGCGTCAAAGACGCCTATTCAGACTGTTTCCCGGTAACCAGTGGGGTTCCGCAAGGATCCGTACTCGGACCCACTCTCTTCCCTATATTCATCAATGATATCAGGATGATCTTATCAAGCTCATTTTTACTCTTCGCGGATGACCTCAAGGTTTGGCGTCGTATATCTAGCCTCGAAGATCATCAAATCCTGCAACGCGACCTCGACCGCCTCTACCAGTGGTCATTGGAACACAATTTACCGTTCAACTCAACAAAATGCCACATTCTGGCCATTCGACACTCTGTTCGTTACGCTTATCACTTGGGGGACGAGCTTTTGCACCATGTGAACCAGGTAAGCGACCTCGGCGTCATCGTACAGCAAGATTTGGGTTGCTCCAGCCACTGCGACAAGGTGCAGAACGCCAAACAACCAGTGTTGGTCATTCTGAGGCGACTTTTCAGGACGCTTTGACCGACGACTCTTCCCACAAGCTTACTGTCCGCTTATTCTCCAGCCCGCCGCTCGATATGGCAGTCAGTGCGTGGCATCCGTGGCTCGAACAAGACATGAACGCACTCGAACAGCCACAACGACGAGCAACAAAGCTTATGAACTGCCTTCAAAACATGTCCTACGAAAAACCGCTGCAGTTTAGTGGCGTCTTCTCAATCCGCTACCGACTCCTCCGCGGAGATTTGCTTTTGACCTTTCGCATTCACACAGAGAATCAGCACCCTTGCAAGTCCCTGATGCCTCTATCTAATTGACGCAATCATCGTGAGCACAATCTCAAAATTGCTCATCAGAACAGTCGAACATTCGAAGGTATTTCCTACCCCTTCGCATATGCCGTGTCTGGAACGCTCTCCCGCCGGAGATGGTATGTGCTGAGTTACTGTCTTCGTTTAAGCAACGCCTGGACAAACACCTATGGCAATCAACTTTCAAGTGACTTTTGTTTATCTTTCGCCATTCCGATCTACCCCATTATACTACCACTCACATATCCTTAAACGACGAACACTTTTTCCAGTCTTTTCTCCTCCGTTTAAAAGCATCAACGTTGCTCACGCCAGTAACCGTCCGCAAGTCCGTCATGCACTGGAGAACGTGGTAGGAATGTGTTGTACAAACTCGACAGTGTCTTGGGCTGACACTTCTCCCTATAAAAAGCCACAAATGTCCGATCAAGGTGTATGCTATACGCGAACATGGCCCGTTATAAGGCTTATTTGCCTCCGTTTTCTCTCATCATGTATGCTTTTTAGCACGCTTTGTGCGACGCTCTGTACACACCACCCAGTGGTTTCTTACAAGCTATCAGCTTTTATTACCACAATAAAACTATTGACTATTAGGGGTACACATTATTTCCGGCATTTCCTGTACGTCATGTGAGGGAGAAGAAAAATGGGAGGAGTTTGTAGGATAAATATGGTTGAAAATTGGGGCGTAGTGTTCAGACAACAGGTTGGTGGAACAGGCCTAGATCAGTAAACAGCGGCTCTTAGGACGAGGTTTGTAGTAGACTGACCACTAGACTGACCATTGAAGTAATCCATGAAAAAGACAACGGTGAATGTCAAGACAACATGATCGCTGTGGCCCAGTGGAGGGTTAGAGGAAAGTTTTGAGTGAGATTTGGCACCAAAGAACATCAGAGTCAACCAACGCAGGGTCAGATAATGGTTCGCAGCGAAGCGATTCGTGATGATAGAACATCACTCCATCTTATGATTCACCCTGTCATCCTGGTGTCACTTGCAAGATTCACTTCGCCCGTTCACGCAATTAACCTTATTCTGTTGACGATATACAACGAATGACCAGCTCTTGTCGAATTTGTGCCGAAGACAAAGTTAATTTTTTCAAGCCACCACGTTGACCTAATAAATAGTCAATAGTCAAGGCCACACAACCTTTCGAGCGCTTGAGTATCGATTTCAAGGGACCTCTCCGGATGTCATCCTATATTCTTTCTGGGCCAGGGTATTTATTCATATCGAATAAATTTTGTGATTTTCTCCACTCGAAAGGTGTAGCAACAAACCACTCTACCCTATACAATCCACAGTCAAATGGTTGTAGCAAATTGTAATTTTACTTTCTTTTTAATTGCACTTCCATTTCCATCAATGTTTGTTTTATTCAAACATTATTCCAGAATATACTTTTTCCGCGCGCGTTCCTCTTCTAATTGATTTTCGTGGTGCTGCGTGTTTGCGAATCACGACGGTTAACAGCAAAATTGACTTTCGTCACATTTTTCAGCTTCGCAATTCTAATTGCTGATCAACGCGATACACCGGAGTTTGGAGCTGGAATATTTTTGTGTGTGAATATTTGCATCGGACATTGAATTTTCACTTTTCGTGAGTTCGTTCCTTTGTCCATTTTTACTATAACATTTTCCGGTTATATATTTTTGCATTTATTCACTACATAATTGGTGAGCCCGAGCACTACCTAATTGGTGAGCCCGTATTCCACTTTTCGCTCAGAACTCCCTTTATTTTCTCAATTTTGCTATAATGTCGTCTGAACTTAACGAATCGCAAATGAACGTTATCAGCTGTAACACGCCAGCATTTGACCCTGCAAACCCGCACGTGTGGTTCATCCAAATAAAGGGTATGTTTCGTTTCAGACGGATCACGAAACAAGAGGTCATGTTTTCTTTCGTACAATCACAATTACCGTCCTACATCGCGAAAGAAGTATTAGACGTTCTTGACCCCATGCCCTCCATTTCGCCTTACGACACACTGAAGGCTGCTGTGCTCAAGCGTACTATGGCCTCTGACGAAGCCAGGCTAAAACAACTGCTGGCTGGTGTAGAACTAGGCGACAGAACCCCTTCACAGCTGTTACGCCACATGCGTTCCCTGGTGGGCAACACAAAGTTAGACGATTCCGTCCTACAGCAACTTTGGCTGAACTGCCTGCCACACAGCACCACCGCCATCCTTGCCGTGTCGGTCGATAAAGTCTGCCTCGACACATTGGCCGAACTAGCAGATAAAATTCACGAACGCATCGACAGAACCAGCGTCAATCAAGTTTCAGAAGGTGGTAACCTCTCAAAGCTTGAAGCCACCGTGGCCATGCTAACTAAGGAGCTTGCATCCTTACAGCTTATCATTTCCAACATGGAACGACCCAAAACGTCTAGAGCTAGACCCCGGAGTCCATCTGGAAATAGAAGCCACTCTCGCCCACGCGATACCAACTGGTTCTGTTATTATCACCGTCGTTTCGGAAACGCCGCGCGCAATTGTCGCCCCGGGTGTAAACATCCTAACGCTGACAGCCACCGTGTTGAAAAACCACGTAGCAAGTCAGTTATGACGACGACCGTTCCTGGCAAACCCACTAGTCGCCACTTATACGTCTACGACGCATCTTCTAAGCTCAATTTTCTCGTAGACACCGGTGCCGAGGTAAGCGTTATACCGCGCAGTTACGAAAAACGCGACCTCCGCCCTTCAGGCATCACCTTGCAGGCGGCTAACAATTCGAAGATCTCGACTTACGGTGAAACATTTTTAAAACTCGATCTCGGACTTCGACGTGAATTTCCTTTCGTCTTCTTGATAGCCGATGTTCAGAAGCCTATCATCGGTATCGACTTTCTGACGAAATACGGTCTCGTAGTCGATCTCCAGCACCGACGGCTACACGACAATACCACGTCACTAAACGTTTCCGGTAAACTATGTTCATTCACCTCACCTGGTCTTCGAATTTTCGTCCAGAACAATGCCACTTACAGCGATTTCCCGACCCTAACACGCCCAGCACAATACACGGAGCAACCCACCCACGATGTTCATCATCACATCGTCACTAAAGGGCCTCGAAATGTTGCTAACGCTCGCAGGCTACCGCCTAAAAAGCTGAAAGCAGAAAAACGCGAATTTGGCTCCACACTGAGACAGACTGGCAAAAGGGTACTTGACAATCGCACTACCGGCGAAGCTGAACCAGCACCTTACCGCTCAAGACCAAAGCAACACTTTCAGCTACGCAACCGTAATAAAGACAAAGCTAGCATCGATCGCTTTAAACCCGCTTACGTTGAACGAAAGTCATCACAAGAAGCTACCACTTCGACCCCACCCACACAGCCTATGACGACCAGTGACGTTACATCCAATCGACCCTCACCCATCCTGTCTACTCCTTCATCTCGTCAAACACGTACCGGCCGCAGAGTGAGGTTCTCCGCAAGACTGGTTGCATACATGCCCTAAACGGTGTATCGAGCGTTCATCCGTCGACTCACGCTCTAGGGGGGAGTTCTGTAGCAACTTGTAATTTCACTTTCTTTTTAATTGTACTTCCATTTCCATCAATGTTTGTTTTAAGCAAACATTATTCCAGAATATACTTTTTCCGCGCGCGTTCCTCTTCTGCTTGATTTTCGTGGTGCTGCGTTATTGCGTGTTTGCAAATCACGACGGTTAACAGCAAAATTGACTTTC
>JACCGJ010025928.1:0-46308 GCA_013407085.1 Atriophallophorus winterbourni | reverse complement strand
AAAAAATCTAATTAACTAGTAGGTATAAGGTGAATAACAACTATTTACGTTCGCATCAGTGCCGAGCGTCATATTGTGGAGATTTCTGCTCCAGGTCTCCACAATCTGACGTCCATCAAAAAAGAAGGTTTGGCAATGGGTTCGCCGATATCTATAGTACTTACGAACATGTATATGGAGCATTTCGAGAACAAAGCCTTTAACAATGAAGGGCTTAAAGCCAAAATTATGGTGGCGCTATGTTGATGACACATTTGTTATCATCAAGCGAGATCAGTTAGAGGCCTTCTTCAAATATTTAAATGAAATAGACCCATGTATTACTTCCACAAAGGAAGTGGAATCCTGCAAAGGCACTCTTCCATTTTTGGACTGTTTAGCACACAACGTAGACGGGAAATTATAAACTTCTGTCTATCGGAAACCTACGATATACTTCCGCTCATCCAAGATAGGTCTGCAGATCCATAGCTTGTTCCATTTTGCATAAGATAGAAACAAAACGAATGTGTATTCCTTTTAAGTCGTCGTAAGATGCTGTAATTCCGGGATCCGCGAATTCGCTAGATATTTAACCAATTGCGCTATAATAAATATATATATATATATATATATATATAATAGTGTATATTCTATATCTGCGCAGATGGGTTAAATATCTAGCGAATTCGCGTATCCCGGATTACAGCATCTTTACGACGAGCTGAAAAGGAATACCCATTCCGTTTGTCTTCGATAAGGCCAAGAAACCGAAATCCGGGCCCGTTTGGGGATATTGTCTCTCTTGAACCCTATACCATAATCTCTGATCACGATTCTTCGTAGTCAGTTAAAATTAGCTGAAAAGCAACGTCTTGCCGATATCAATAGCTCTCCTCAATTCACTCTGTTCAGCAGTCTCGTATGCAGTTTGATTCGAGTGATTTTCGCCGAAATCTCTGTAATTATTATTTGCGAAAGGCCAACCTTTAGGAAGACCGCACTTGCGGTACAAAGACATGTGTAAAAGAGATATGAAAGCTCTCGCGAGTTGGAAAGAACTTGCTCTTGACCGCTCACTTTGGAGGCATTGTGTAAAGCGTCGTCTGCAAGCTGGGAACAGCAGATACAACTCTTGGCTGCTGAACGCTGTGATCGCTGCGGGAGAGATTGTCCTTCCCCAATCGGGCTTTTTGTCATTCTAAATGGTGCGAAGTATAAAACCATCATGCGCTTGTGATGTACATCCATGGATGACAACAACCAAAGGAGGCCACCACCAACAACAAAAAGATCACTGTAGCCTAGTCCTTTACTATCCACATTTTCTGTTCCCGCTGCCCTAGTAAGAATGGCTTACTGATAATCCAGCGTCAGGGTTGGTTTTCGGAGTTTTGTCATTTTTAATTAGATACGCGCCTGTCCTAATATGTTCTTAAGCAACATCTAGCTCGATTGCCGCTTTTTAGATGGAGCTTTTGTGTCGGGCGTGAAACCCAATGAAACATCATTATAACGGATGTATTAAAATTTTCACTATAATTACTATGAATGCTCACTCACTTTTGAACAGTTCAGTATCGAGCTTTCATCGTGTTTACCTCCCTTTGTTATTATGTTCATCTTGTAAATCTGATTCATGGTGGTGTAGTTTGGTTGAGCCCTAGTGGTATTTTCTGACGACTGCGTTCTAGCGACGGTTTTGTCTTTTGCACCCTTTCGTCTTGCCTCATAGAACAACACTCGTATTCCGAATCTTATCTCAGTTAATCTTAGTGACGGCGTTATACCATACAATCAAGTTTGAAGAAAAAAGAGAAATGGAATAGAGAAAAGGCCAGTACTGTTGTTCGCTGCCTGTTGATGTTCTTGTCTCCGATATCCTCTTGTTCGTTGCTCTAAGTATCCACTTCTATATGATTTTTTGAGCTGGTCGATGTCACTGGCTTGGCGACAAAGGTCAATCAATATACATGTGATGCAGATAGACTTTTGAATCGCATGTTAGCGAAAGATGGAGTAAATAGAAGTGTACAATAATAAATGTGTAGAGATACTGGTCTGCTACAGTAGAAGGCGTGAAGTGCACTAATGGAGTACGCGTCAATCATGTACTCTTGGATGAGTTACAGAATAACACACTCAGGCACGTTATGGGAACTGGAAGCTCCCAAAACTACCACGACACCACAAGTATTCTGAAAAATTGCATGAGAATGGTTAGATAGAAAGTGCCTTCCGTCATCATCTTTTCTTCCAGGTCTGTCGAACGAGCCAAACATTGCGTAGAATAGAAGTGACAAGCTGAGTACATCTCCTGTGGTTGTGAGATTTACGCGTATAGGTCAATTACACTTCGTTGTTAGTGACGCCTTCTCAACCAGCTAAGTAGCGATCAAGTGTATCTAGCTTCGGATGCATCAAAAACACGCTATTTGTGCGCATTATCTTCACTTCAAACTAACACATGCTTTAAAATAGCAACACGTGTCCTAAATCTACTCAAACGGGTATTTTGGAAATTTTCGCCCAAGATATTCCCAAGGATCATGAATACATACTTGAGACCAGTCATGGAATACGGTGTGCAGTCATGGTATCCGTGGCTCAAGAAGGATGTGGAACTTATACAGCGAATCTATCACGGCTCAACAAAACTAGTTCTCAGCATCCGAAACAAACCTTATAACGAAAGGATAGCTCAATTGAATCTGTTCGACTTTCCCAATCGACGAATCAGAGGAGACCTTATCTTATTTTACAAAGCATTACATACCCCGAACCACCCCTTACAGGATTTATTCACACGAAGGGATACGAGAAATTATCGGACCCATGAATAAGTGCTGGTCATATCCCATTCCCGCCTGAACTGTAGAAGGTATTTTTACTCTGTCCGTGTCTGTTTTAGTTGGAACAGTTTACCTTCAACCGTTGCTCACTCCACTAGCTTGCATGAATTTAAAATGAAATTAGACGAATTTTTATTGAATTATTCTTTTCCCGAACACCTATAAAATTCTAAATCTAATACTTTATCTGGTTTATACACTTACATTTCAATTTTCACCACCCTATGGTTGTTATTAAGCTTGTTGCTTTTTAGACCATTAAAAACCTTGAGTTGTCGTCTAACTTGGTTATTATGACGGTCCTCGTGTCCAAGCCATAAGTATCTAACTTTATGAGCTAGCAAGGTCTGTCTCGTAGGTAATGCTATCGGCCTTATGGATGGCTCGTCTGCTTAGTTATCGTGGTTCGTAAAAAGAATTGTGGCCCTAAATTACGAAAAGATTCTCCCAATCACTTTAGAAACACGTTTCAGAACCATTACTTTCTTCACGCACTGTCTCTTCTTTGAGGTTGATATCGGTAGACCTCGTTAAATGCATTATTTGTTATGTAAATAATGGTCAACTGCTCGACTTTGTTTAAATTTTGGGATGTTTACAAACTGTTTCAAGGCGTGTGTAACTAAGTCTCTGAACGAGCGAATGTTGGGTGTAATTTGGCTGTTCTCCTATCCAAACCGCTCAGACAATTATTTACATACTGGAGAGGTTTTAAGCATTCAACTAAAATGCAAATACCCCAAGTCAATATGTGACATGAGTCCATCTCACAACGAATCTACAATTTTCACACCGATTGCAACAAAACACTCGGAATGAAAAATCAATACTTTTAAAAAGAAAAATCTGTGCAATTATCTTCGCTGCCTCCTAGTCGCGGCGGTATCCTCGGTAGTCTCTTCTTGCCCGACGCATACGATCGTTTTTGCGACCGTGTCTCTCCCCTCTGGAGGTGAAACTCACACTGCTAACTCGTTGTCCTTTGTCGCGAGTGTCCGCGGAACCGTCTGCCTCGCCGGCGGCTTTCAATTTTCCCTCAATCATGTGTTGCTTCTTACTCTGTTGTTCACCGTATTTCTTGATCGTTCCGTATGTGTCGTATTTGCCGTAGTTTGTTTTGTGTTGTCCATATTTGTCGATTGATCCGCTATGATGGAAAGAAGTGACGTGTTCAAATTTCATTCCCTCTTCTTCGGCATTGTAGCCGGCAAACTTTCCCTCACCTTCGAAACCAGATTTCATGTAATAGTTCTCGTTCCGTAAGAGCTCCTTGTCAATGCCACCTTTTTCATCCGAGAGAAAATCGAACGCGGCCACTCGTTCGTCGTCTTTCTCCTTGTGTTCATCCGACCTTCCTCCATAGCTTCTTGTCATTTTTTCTTTTGTAATTCGCAAATCTTCCTTATTACGTTCGTGGCTTTGCCGATTGTATTTCTGTTTGAGTGTTTCCCTATCCATATGGTCTAATTGGTATTTTGGTTTAGGTGTCATTGCCTTTTCATTGTGATTGATTCTTTTCGGTTCGTCGTCCACACGAATCAGTTCAGAGTCCTCACTCAACAGCTTTCCGTGAAGCTCATTTCGCCTCTTTGAAGAGTACTTTGTCTTCTTTCGTTTTCGGTATTTTCCAACTTGTTTTTTAGCCCGTGATCCGTGGTCGGAGTAGATAGAATCTTGCATTTTGGCGTAATTATCGGATTTCTGCTTCTCGAACTCTTCCGGCATCCATCCATGCTCACTCTCGAACATCTCATTGCTGTGTTGAGCATGATTATCCAAATGGTGTGCGTTATCGCTCAATTCATGCACATCATATTCCGGAACATGTTCGAAATGTCCTTTTTCTTTTCTATTTTTGTCGTCTTTTCCGGTGTTTCGCTTGCGACTTCCCTTGTCATCGGGGTAGACACGCTCGAATGGTTTGTGATGTGATTTGAATTCCTCGTGAACACCGCTAGCAAAATCGTCATCGCCAGCGTTCCAACCTCCTTGTTCGACATCATGCCATTTGCTGGCGTACGGGTTTCGTTCCGAATACATAGGAGAGTGTGTGCTCGTCTCGACAAAATCGTCATACTTTTCGGCCGACCAATCACGACCACCATGATTCCAGACTTCGTTGTGTTCTTTCTCGTATGTTTTCACGGGATAGAAATCATCTGGTTTGATATAACCCATATCGTTGGCATTTTCATAGTTGACATTGGCGAATTCTGACGCGTCATACATGGGCCAATTCGCGTTTTCCATTCGTTCATTCGTTCGGAAGTTGTCGTGACCCTCGTAGGGTGCTGGCATGCTGTCCATCACGTACGGAACGTATTCATCGTAATTAGCTTTGGATTTCCGTTTCGGATAATTGGGTTCAAACTTATAATTCTTGTCAAAGTGAGATTCATCTAATTTGTCGGGTTTATGTTGTTTTCTATCTCCATATGGCACATAATTCACAGAGCTCTCATCTTTACCATAACGGTCTAGATCATTGAAATCGTAACCGTCAAACACATCACGATGCTCGTATCCCGGGCCATAATAGTCAGGATATTCGGGTTCAACATGATGGTAACCCAGATCTTTACGTTCCGCATATCCGCCATATTGCTCTTCTCCGTACGGATAAGGATGGAACATTTTATCGTCGTAATAAACATCTTCATATGGTGAATAACTCAACGGGGGCTCACGCGCTCCATAACCTCCGTATTCATCAAAGTCGCCGTTCACATAATAGTCATATCCGTATGGTTTAATGTTCTTGTCATATGCGCGGTAATAATCAACCATGTCACCATTTTTGGAGCCCTCGTAGTAGCCGTACTCACCCTCTGGATTGCGATACCATGCTTCCTCGCTAGCGGACTCATAAGAGTCGTTTGGATAACTACTTTCGGAAGAATAGTCATAGTAATCTTGTTCGTTATCGTAGCTGTCATCATAGCTCTCATAGTCTTCCGGTTGGTAAGCATCGATCTCGTCCGTTGTGTATGCATCATCATCCTCATCGTAGTAATAGTCGTCATCATACTCACTTGGTTCCAGGTCATAGTACCCGCTAGATGTGGGTGCATATCGCGAGTCGGAATAATAGATCAAGTCTTTATCTTCCTCTTCTTGTTCATAATCATCATCGTTGTAAAAGTCATAATCCTTTATCAATAAATCCCCTCCATTACCATACTCCTTCCATCGCGGGTCGGTGGGGTCGAACTCATATTGTGCAGGATATGGCGCGTATTCGTCTGACTTCAGGTCTTGTACGGTGGAGATTGGAAGTTGGAATTGATCAGTGCTTTTCGGAAGTCCGGTTGCGTGAAGAACCAAGCATGAGAGGAGCAGCAGAAACGGCCGCATCTTGTGCCGTCCTTATGAACGCACTGACCAGTTGGTGCAAGTCTTTATACTTCGTTCCCATATGACGCAATAATCAAGTTTGATCCATCGATCGAGGCAGTTAACTGCGACAATGAGAAAAATCGTATTCGGACCGGTCGTGGAAAAAAATCAATGATGCACTTCAAGTGCGTAGAAAACAATGTTTTCGAATGTTCATGCTCGTCACTGATTTAGTGATATTTTGTTGGGTTTTTTGTTTTCATTTATTGAGGTCATATTCACAATTGTATATTTGTGTATCTCTACAGAATAATTCGCTCGTTTTAGAATGAAATGTTCGTCTGAAATTAACTTGATGCCGCCGAATCTGATAGTTGCTAGTTGTAGATATGGTTGTGTAGATATGGTAATGATGATGTATTGTATTGAAAATTCTATTTAGCCATGATTTAGTTCAACCTTGAGACCGTCATTTCAGCTACCAGAAGAAGCGATTTCCTGACTAATTTGTCCTACACTTCCGTCGGTACGGACACGAATTTTCTGCTGCTGTCAAAAATGGACTGCAACCCTAATTTACTATACAAAATCGACCGAGAAAGCCAAAGTAAAACCATGTTTTTTGTAGTCCATAATGTTAAAAAATTCATTGAGATCGCGTTGAAAACCGTTGGATTTATTACTATAAAGTGTTCGTGCCAAAGGTTTTCGTGGATCGTCGTGAGTATTTTGTCGACTGAGAAATCGAGACATTTGGCGAAATTTTGATAAATCTAGAGATTCTCGCAAGTCAATTGCTCAAACTGAATGTAAGAAAATCCTCAGGAGCGGATGGCATCACACCGGATATGCTCAGGTTCTGTCATCGTCAGCTTTGTGAACCGCTTTCCAGCCTGTTTAACTATTCGCTGATTGGTACCGAAAGTTTGGAAGTCAGGCGTGATTACAACTAACTCGAAAGGCGGCTGCTGATCTAACGCTGCAAATTATCGTCCCGTCACACTATTACCTGTAATTGCTAATGTAATGTAACGTATAGTCTTGGAAAGAATGGTTGCACACTTTGAATTGCGAAATTTGTTTTCGACAGCGCAGCATGAATTTCCATCTCATCGCTCTTGTCTAACGAATCTTCTCATAGCGTTAGAAAACTGGACGAAGGAGGTAGCTTGAAGTTCTTGAATTCATGTCTGTCATTTAGACATTTCTAAAGCTTTTGACAGAGACAATCACCATTTGCTTCTTCAAAAACTAATACGTTTAGGAATATGTGAACCACTCCTCTCATGGCTGTGCGACTACCTGTCAGATCACCACGCCCGTGTCAAGGTAAACAGAGTGCTTTCCCAAAAGTTCAAAACCACCAGGGGAGTCTCACAAGGATACGTGCTACGCCTTCTCCTCTTTCTAATATACATAAACGATTTACACACGCCCCTCATATCATCGAAAATGGTCCTGTTCTCGGATGATATGAAAATTTGGACGACAATCAGTTCTGCAGATGATTGTGACGGCCATGAATGATATGACATTCAACATACGGAAAAGTAAGATGCTCCAGCTTGGCAAGAATGTTTCTTGGACATATTGATTGGGAACTGAATGGCACGGTGCACTGCCAGGATATATATCAACAGGCCAACAGATTGTGAGGTATGTTTCGACGAATATTCGGAAGATTCTCGCTGGTAAATTTACCAAGGATAATGAACGTCTACCTACGCCCTACGATGGAGTATGCTGTAGAGGTCTGGGCTCCTTAGCTGCGAAAAGATATTGCTCTCTTTGATAAAATCTATCACAGAGCAACAAATTGAATTAACAAAGTTTGTGATTTGTCTCTGCAATGTTCCGTATACCGAAAGATTACGACAACTGGGTCTATGTGACTTTACCCAAAGGAGGATACGACGCGATATTATTCTGACTTATAGAATTGTGTCTACCGACGGACATCCAGTGAAACACTTGCTTGATGTGTGTGATGGGAAAGTGACACGCGGACATACCTTATTCCCTTACGTCCAAAGTTGATTGTCGGCGCTATTTTTCGCCGTACGTGCTATATCTCTTTGGAATTCCCTACCCCAACATGTGGTGGGCACTCCTTGCCTGGCGACGTTTAAAGCGAAATTGGAAATTAAAAAAGAACGTCATTCGTGAGCCTTACATTTGATATTCTCTATTCCTTTTTTACCATTATATTTTTCACATTTTCATTCATACCGTAATCCTGTATTGTTGTAAAGTAATAACTTTTAAACCATAAATCCTTCAATCCTCGAATCCTAGTGAGCTGTTCGAACGCAGTCTCTAGATTGAGTTGGTTCGTGTTATGTTTGGCTTCGTATTGTACGCCTATTCAATGCCAGATCAGATTACTTGTGAACGAATTCAAGCTTCAAGATTTAGGGTTGAAAAAGCAATTAACGTGACCATAAGCACAGAGTCGAATTATCGGTAAAATGTGTGTATATGTATAATCAATAGACTGAGATAGGTTATTAATGGTTGAGGACAAAATCGTGGTTAGCACTCATATAATTGTCAAGTTTCGACTTGAATATACCTAAACTGTTTGAGTTAACCAAATTGGCAGGTATGGAATTCCAAACAAAACACACAGGTACCGAATAAAAATACCTGCGACAGCTCCGTTTGGAGTGTGGTATTTCCAACTTGCAACCATTGCCACGACTGTTGCTGGAAGTTCGAAGGTGGGATAATATGTCCAGGAGGTGGGAAACAGTAGTAAGTATTTTGTATTCGAGGATGAGATCACCTCGGATCCCATATGCAACCATGGCCTCGGAAAGTGCTTGAAGTCCGAAATTGGGATACGTTATACAGTGGTGGGAAAGACTAGTAAGAACTTTGCATGCAAGGATAAGATTACCTCGCTTTCTTATTTGTTAATTGGTATGGGATCAAAGTAATTTAAGGTGTGAATGGTCTGTAAAGCAAATAGATTACAGTAACCAGAGATTAAAAATATCAAGTATGCATAAAAAACAAAAATGTTTTGTCAATATGGAAAGTCAGCTTATGTACTGAGGATTTGGTCAACATATAATTGTCAAGTTCAGCCTTGAACATGTTCAGAGTTGATGCACAAATGATATGTGAGGACAGAGAGTTCTATGTAAAACAAACTTGAACAGCAAAGAAAAACCTTCGACAATTTGATCTGGAGTGTGGAATAATTCACTTGTAGCCGTGCGATCTGCTAACACGTGCTCCTTGCGATAAAACAGGTGTTCAAGTGGGTGATTCACGGTGTGCAGAATGTTGAACAGCAGGATTAAATAAGCATATGGGTTGTCTAGGGTGTCTAGCATGGTCTTCAATTTCCTACAATGTTTGACGCAACTTTTCTCACATCCCACTAGCTTACACACCACAACTGGTTTCTGGCTGTCTGCCGTCATCATTGCTTGTCATAGTGCTCGCTTGGCTCGGAATCACTTGGTGATTCTGTATCTGAACATCGCGATTCTTTGTAAGAATCCTATGTAACAGTTGGCATACAAGTATAACTTTGTTTACCGCTTCTCTACTGTTTCAACGCTCACTGAACCTAATCTTACTGTCTCCACCTGATGACGGCAAACAGCCAGAAACCGGTAGTGGTTTGTAAGGGATGGGAATGCGAACACCACAATACATTGGTCGTTTAAATGCGCCTCGAGCGCTTGGCCAGGAATCACTTGGTGATTCTGTATCTGAACATCGTGATTCTTTGTAAGAAACTTACCTGACAGTGGCATGCAAGTAAACCGTTGCGTGTGACATATTCTTTATCGATAAAACTCATGCGAGATATCAACACGAGGCAACGACTAAAACAAGATCTGATGCAATACAGTATCGGCACGCAACCGTTTGTTAAGAGTGATGAGATATGTCGTTGTGACCTTCACATTCGAGCGTGTGTGCTGTCAAGTGTGTTATTATGCAGGGAAGTTAGTGAATAAGGGATTCCAAGAGGTTTTTAGCAGACAGCTACACTGACCTTTAGTCTATTTCATTGGTGATGCTTGAAAATCGATATTTCGATTTAGGACCACAGTGTCCATCACCAGATCCGTAGATGCGGCAGTGGTTCCAGTTGAATATGCAGCAAAATAAACGAGTAGACTGGGGGTAGCGTCACAATCCCATTACATTCTGATGGTGACTGGGAATTATCTGGGAATTATTGCCATGCCCAGTTTCCAGTTGAGTATCCTGAGGGTTGGTTCACGCGCAGCCTTCTCATGCGTTTTATCCCCGTTTCAATGTGATCCGCAAAGTGTTATTCTCTATGGGTTTGTGAATTGGTCCACGGGAGAAAATTCTTTGCAATCGGATCCCTCAGGAGAAACAATTTTAGAAACAAGTGAAACAAACGCAGAAAAACTCAAATGCCAAAACGCTCTGATAAATATGGGACAGTTTGTTTTTTACGATTAGACGGAGTGTTCCAGGTGTGAATTTAATTTGTCTTGTCTATCCTGCTGCTTCGGAAGATCTTTCTATGTGATGTAGTGTGACTATGGGGTGCATATTACGCCATTTCGGTTCGACGGGATTTGATGAATCCACGACATGCACCGTGCGAAGTATGCTTCGACGTATTTTTGAACATTTTCCCTTGAAACATTTCCCCTGCTCTTAAATACATATATTAACACAGTGATGGATTACTCAGTGCAAGCTAAGGCACCACGATTACAAAAGGACATCAAGCTGCTCGAGTGGATTTATCACAGGTACACTAAAATGGTTGGCTGTCTTCGCAACCTACCATAGAAGAATCCGCTCGTGCATCTTAATTTGTTACACTGCCTCGCAGACAGGTTCGATTGGATCTGATCCTAACTTATAAAATAATGAACTCAAAGATGCATCAGCTGAGGCATCTATTTCGCCTCCGGTCAAGCCATGTCACACGTACTCACACCCTGGCATTGGATATTTCACATTCTCACCGAAAATGCCGTCGGTTCTTCTATTCGGTGCGCGTTTGTTTCTTATGGAACTCCCTACCGTCAGACGTTGTACAATTATCTAGCGCGATGATTTACATGAGCAAATGTATATATTTATGGTTGGTTATTCCACCCTAAAATCAGCCTCTATAACTTAATTAAACAACTTCACGCGATATTTATACTAACGAATATTTTCCGTCATACCGGGACAATACATGACACTTTTTCCTAAATGTCGATCTTCCTAACGCTTCGACTTGCATGCTTATGCGAATATCCTATGGTTTTGTACAGATATAAACTTTTTGTATCATAAATTCTTGTTTCTTGAATTACTTGAACTACTTTTTAAGGTCAAAACAACGGGTGTCTCTGTATTGATGTGGTTTGTAAACAGACAAATTTATGGACCAAATATCCCTTAAGCAACTATGCCCATCAGATCTAATCGGTGTTAGCTTACACTGTATACGATGAGAAGACCTGACACGGAGATCTGTTCGGTTGGGCGACCACAACAGTGTTGCTGGCTCCTTCTGAACTGGTCGGGCAAACAAAGCTACTCAAATGTGCCAGTCTCGAGAAAGATTCATAAACGTTTAATTTCGATGGAAGGTAGCTCAGGTCGTTAAGGCGTGGGACTACAACGGTGATGGTCGGGGGTTCGAATCCCACCCGAAGCGAAAGGATATGCACTGCTGATGAGCTCAAATAAGAGCGAAACTCGAGTCAATTGCTTCCATTATGGACCGTCGTGATCAACTTTGCGAATAGTTCGATGGGCTTGGCACGGATGAGTAGTCACAAATATAAACAACACATTCTCCAAATATCCCTTAACCATATTAATTCTTTTATTCGTGAAACCCATAGAGAGAAACTGATTAACTACAGCTGCTAAGATTTGATTTTGACTTACAATATTTTAACTACTACAAATTACCCTTTGCGATATACGTGAGACATGGGCTCACATATCGATTCTGACCAAGACTCACTTATGACTTAACTGTAGATGACCTTCTTACTGTTCAAGGTAATTCAATGTTTTTAATGGTCTAAAAAGCAACAAGCTTAAAAACAACCATAGGGTGGTAAAAATGGAAATGTAAGTGTATAAACAAGATCAGGAAGTAGATTTAGCAGTATATAAGTGTTCTGGAAACGAATAATGCAATAAAAATTCGTCTAATTTCGTTTTAAATTCATGCAAGCTAGTGGCGTGAGCAACGGCTGAAGGTAAACTGTTAGAAGTAAAACAGACGCGGACAGAGTAAATATACATTCTACAGTTCATGCGGGAATGAGGTATGACCAGCACATATTCATGGGTTCGATAATTTCTCGTATCCCCTTCGCGTGAATAAATCCTGTAAGGGATGGTTCGGGGTATGGAATGTTTTGTAAAGTAAGAAGAGATCTCCTCTGATTCGTCGAAAGGGAAAGTTAAACAGATTCAGTTGAGCTATCCTTTCTTTATAAAATTTGTTTCAAACGCTGATAAATAGTTTTGTTGAGCGGTGATAGATTCGCTGCATAAGTTCCACATCCTTCTTGAGCCTCGGAGACCATGACTGCACACCGTATTCCATGACTGGTCTCAATTATGTATTCATGATCCTTGGAAATATCTTGGTCGAAAATTTCCCAAATACTCGTTGGAGTATATTTAGAACAGTTGTTGCTTTTTTATGGCAGTGTTAGTTTGAAGTTTTTACTGTGCGAGTTTGTTTGGCGTAGAACAGACTACCTGCGTTTATTGTGATCTACCCGAATCAGAACATGTTTCCTAGGAACCTTAATGATGCAAAAAATTGTTGAGGAAATATCTGGGTGAACTTATATTCCCTTTAGAGATTCGTGCAAAGAAATCCACGAGTTCAAGGACCACAGCTTGCTGGTAAAGAAATAAAGTCACTTTCATGATATGATTATCGTATGATAAGGGCTTCGAGGATCACATTGGATCAGTTTCGGTATGTCGCGGAAGAATACTAATCACAGCGGATGAACTTAACTATGACTGACTTGCTCGATGCCTTGAATCGAGACGGAAATGAAAGATTGAATTTGCATTCGGCTCAATACATACGACAACAAGGAGCACTAATCTTCATTTGGACAGTGCTTAATCAAACAAATCATCATTGCAGTCGTTTGTTTCATCTTTCCCATAACACACATCTGCGTGGTCCCGAATCTAAGCTTTACCAACATAAAATTTTCCGTTCGCAATGTGCAATTATTGAACACTTTACCTGCTCACGTGGTACAACATGAAACTATTGATTTTTTTTTATAAAATCATTAGGTGCCCATTTGGACAGGTATGATTTTCACGTTTAGTAATTATCTTTAACAATACTTTTGATATCTATTACCATCCGGAACGATGTACATTTTTCTGGGTCTTCTGAAACATATCATTTTTACCCGCATATCACCCATGAATGAATCATCTATGAATGAATAAACGCCGGGTAAGCCAACGTTGTTTATACTCGATTTCACTACTTGTACTAAGACTCTATCACAGTTCGTATGTACTTTACACAAACAGCAAAAACATTTAATCACGTGAGGTCACAGCTTTACCCCTTTGTTGCACAATTGATATACATCACGTGCAGCCTTCTATGTTTGGGACATTGAGATCATATTTCGGGTCATTGCTACAATACTTAGGGATATAGGTATTGTGGTGCTCACATGCCCATCCCTTACACACCACTACCGGTTTCTGGCTGTTTGCCGTCATCAGGTGGAGACCGTAAGTTCAGGTTCAGTGAGCCTTGAAACAGTGGAAAAGCGGCAAACAAAGTTAAACTTGTATGCCACTGTTATATAGGGTTCTCACAAACAACCACGATGTTCAAAACAGAATCACAAAGTGATTCCCGGCCTGATTAGGGATATGGTTCTTTATCGATCTGTAGCTTCCGGTGGAGTGAATGCGTTGGATTGAGGTGATGCGATCCAAGCGGTAAAATGCGAACGCGTTTGAATAAAAGTGATGCGTTTCAATGCGGTTTCCATCGGACAGAGTTGTAATTACTATCAGTCGATTCAAAATAACGGGGACTTTCTCAACCGTATTCGAACAGCAACGATATTCTCAATCCCCAGTGATATTGCACGCGGTATAACTTGGAAAAATGGGTTTCCATTGTTTCGCTTTGCTCAAAGTTGAAACGAGTATATTCTGAAAGAGCGAGTTCAATGATATCTGAACTTCCAATCGCAGGAAAACAAGTGAGGAAATAAATCCCAAAATATGAGAGCACAAATGTATGCGTCCACACGGAAACTGAACCGTTTACATTTGATTGAAGGAAACCTCTGTCTTCACAGCACTCTGCCGGATCCAAAGTTTTTTGAAGCTGTAGTTTAATATCCTATTGATTACTGATCCCAATAATATCCTATGATAATTATTCCTCTTCGGTACGGGTGTTTCAAGAGGGGACTCGACTCTTTGTAGACGGTTTCATTTCCTGATTCTTATCCATAATTGAATTGTTGGTATGATCATCATGTTGTCTTTGGAACACACTAATGTTTCTCCTCATCTTTAGGTGAGGGGAGTTTTTTGTGACATTCCAGATTACTCTCATGCCAGAAGAAATTCGTGATGATATTGTTTGAAGTGATGGACGCTCTTCCGTGGCGTACAACCGAAAGAATGGTGGACGCTCGATTGACGACTGAGCCACAAATCGTCCTGTTCAAACGGAACTGAACTGAACTGAACATTTGTTTTCGCTACAAATTATCGAATCATAGATCAGAACTTCATCTCACACAATTTATTCTCATCCATCGATTAAGATAGAAAGGATGAATAAGCTTTACACATCCATCCACTTGACAGATTACTTTGGCCTTGAATGTTAAAATTCATAGCTACAAAGGCGAAAAAACAGAAAAAATGATTGAGAGTATAGAAGCATACCGATGAGTGATCAAAGCCAGATCAATTCATGATCGAAGGCGAACCGGCACTATGTGGAGGTGGTTTCTTCTTTGTTTTTTTTGAAAAATATTAGTTTGGAATGCTATACAAACCGCTTCCGGGTCGAAAAATCTATTTTTACACTACCGGAATCCGATAAGGACACCAACTGGCTATCAATGCTATTTGTTTTGAGCTGTAAATTGTGGGATGTTTGCAAAACCTATGCTCCGCGCATGATCTTATTTTTGTATATAAAAAATCATCAATTCCATTGAAATTATGCGGCATCCACAATGCCAGATTTTGTTGAAAAGCCGGGTATCGATTAAATAAAACTTGATTTGGTAAAGCAGATGAATTTGTGACATATCTCGTATTCAATAATTAACTGTTGACCTACAAACAGTGAGATATATCACTTGCTTTTGATCAGGACTTTCTCGTGAAAAACTGAAAGCTTGTCGAATAGCAGGGATGTTGCTGATGGTAACGTCCAAGTTTGTCTTACCAACACTCTGCCTGACCCAACGTTCTTTGAAGCTGTAGTTTTTTGAGGCTCTGTGTGCGTTGACCTCTTTTCTTCTTGATGCACATGAAAGATTTAGTATGGAATAAACGCCTGAACCGTTGGTCTTAGGCAAACCTGTAGTCTTTTGATTCTCAAAAGTGTAAACAGTTGCATCTGATGAAATTTCAGTATCGCATTTATTAGCTTAACATGCAAGAATCATTCTGAACGAGCACCGAAATAGATTATTTATTCGGGAGCGGAATTTCAAAATGGTTTTCAAAAAAGCTGACAAATACCCAGGTCAGTTTTAAAAAAAATATTCAGTAATTTTACTTCCGGAACCTTGTTCCAAATTTTCAATACATGCGCGCATCCGTTTTGGAAATATTTAATCCCCAGTCCGGGCACCATAACTACGGAAGGGTTTCGAAAATTAAGGTTTATTGTGCGAACCATATAAAACAGTGGGTTACGTTTCACTATGTCTACTGCAACCTCTTGATAGTTTCTAGTGGATAAAACCATCTATGCTCTCCACTTGATGCCAGTGGAAATCGCCGGCTAATTAAAGCCCGAACACGGTAAAATTTTATGTTATTGATGTATTTTAAACCATAATGTTTAGTGAAAGAAGAGTTTCAACATACGACCAATTAAATTGATTCAAAATCGGGGACAATATTTAATTCCAACGGGCTTACCCAAGGCAACCAACAAAACACAGGTGTCAAAATATTTTGACTTCCATTTGCTGTATAAGTGCTGGCCATATTCTCTTGAATATGTGAGACGAAATAAGATTGAGTGAGACATGATTTTGCTTTTGATGTACCAGAAGTGAAATCTTTACTATCCTTGTTAAATGGTTCGTTCGGTTTCACTAACAAGAAACGGTACAAGTTATAGGATTTCACCCACAGTAGAATTTTCAACATTTTGTGAACACTCCAGCCTTCATTACTCGGTCCATCCACCATATGTTCAAGATACAACGGATGCATGTTCACTCTACTAAGACAGCGCCTCCCACTCTGGTTGGATCATGTCTACAGGATGGTGAATGGTCGTATTCTGCGGTTGCTGGAAATCAAGAAGTCAACCATTAGGCTGGCTGCGGTTGCGGTTAAAATAGAAAAAACGATATGTGAAAGCTCTTGACATTGACTGTACGAGTTTTGAAGGACGCGCTCTTGACCGCTCACATTAGAGGCTGGATGTATGGCGTTATCTTCATGATGGAGAACAGTAGATACTTCTCCCAATTGGTGAACGCAGATCACTCCACTGATCGACCGAGTAGTGCCAATCGCTCTGAGTTCTGCGGGAGAAATTGCTCCTCTCAAATCAGAATCTCCGCCGTGGAGCGTGAAACCGTCGTGCCCTTGTGATGTACAAACAGGATTGATATCGACCGAAGGAGGCCAACATCAACAGTGTTTTATAGTGCGGTAATTACTTGCAATTTCTGTGGGTGCCCATTGTACACCCGGATAAGGAAGGTAAGTAATCCTAAACAGAATTTTGCTGAAACGCCAACGTAAGTATAGTTTCTAGCTTACTCATCCCTTCCACATCCTCCATATCAACCGCATGTTAGTCAGGCGAACCAGTGCCTGAATTTTATGACTGGCAAAACCAACCTTACTCAACCTTCCAAAATTTGTTGCAACTGCAAATATGCTATATACTAGGAACTTCCTACCCACATATAATCATTTCAACATATACCCAGACACATTCTGTTTGACTCACTCGATAATCGATCGATATCCATGGGGGGTTCGTGATGCTTGCACTCAGAGATGAGAACCATTGAGTGCATCCATATCGGGAATGCAATCACTGAATACGCGGTAAACAAAGCCGAGTCTTCGATTGA
Source organism: Atriophallophorus winterbourni (assembly GCA_013407085.1). Taxonomy (NCBI): domain Eukaryota; kingdom Metazoa; phylum Platyhelminthes; class Trematoda; order Plagiorchiida; family Microphallidae; genus Atriophallophorus; species Atriophallophorus winterbourni. The sequence goes on along the minus strand of JACCGJ010025928.1, from coordinate 28,820 downwards.
ACCGTGATATCGTTTGCACTATATTGCAAAACAATTTCTTCAACGAGAGATTCTCTCTTCATTCTGCACTTTCAACATGCATCGCTGCTCTTCCGATACGATCTTAGACAAATAGCTAGCTCCCTCGACAACGGACTGAGTTCAATCAAACAACATGGTAGTGGAGTTTGAGAGAGATTTACGAAAATCGTGCCGCGCTATAAATAGTACATTTTGTAAGTCAAGTGATGTACAATCTTCTCTGTTACCATGGTAATAGTACGGTTGTTTGTAGGAACTGAATTTTCAACACCCCTTCAACAGGTGGAATAACCCAAGTCTTCCTCTATGCTGAGACCACTCCTTCGATCAGAGAATGTTTAAACAACTCAAACAGATGTGTGCACGGAAGGTTCCAACATGTTTTTAGTTAGATGGGTGTGATTTCGTCCTCTCCCGGGAATTTTTCGCAGTTAATTCTACTCAATGGCCTTCGTACAATCCCAGAATTGATCTTGATGTCAGTCACTTGTCACGCCACGACGTATGTCAGTAAGTATTCGATCTCTGTGTTTGCTTTCGAACGGAAGACTTTTATAAAAAAGAGTCGAGCACATCAGCGGTTTTCTGCTCCGAGACAGTCAATTCATCTCAGTGAACAAATGGGATATTCCTGGTATAAAGCTGAATTGTGCTGTTGTAGAACCCAGTGAGTTGGGCGTAAAACGGAATTATTCTCAAATATTGCTTCCAATCCATTGTAATTCTACCTTCGCTATTATTCCAGGTATTCTCAGTCGCTGGACCCGAAGATCAACATCCCCAGGCAGATCATGTTCTCCAGGCACATCTGTACCCTCTTCTTCAACAATGTCGAGGAAGCCATGGAGAAGAAGCTCGCCAAGGACCTGGCCAACCTCCTGGGAGTTGGATTCACCAGTGGCATGTGGACCAGCCGCTCCAACCAGGGGTACCTGAGCTTGACCATCCACTACATTGATCCCGACTGGGTCATACAGAGATTCACCATTGACTGCAGGATGGTGGTGGGTAGGCACGACTCGGAGGTGGTGGGCTGCTACCTCAACTCCATGATTGGTGCCATCAAGAACCTCAAAGACAGCACTGCGACCATCATGGTCACGGACGCCGAGATCAAAATTAAGAAAGCTGTGAAGAACTCCCTGCCCCCGCATATCATTTGCGCATCAACCCTGAACTTGTTCAAGGCTGAACTTGACAAGTATATGTTGACTAAACCCAACCTCACACCTGAATACACTTGCTGAATTTCCATATTGATATAACAGTTGTGTTATTTTTATGCCTTCCCAATATTTTTAATCTGTGGTTACTATAAAGTATTTACTATTTGGACCATTAAAACTTTGAATTACTTTAAATTACTTTGAAGATCAGCAAGCACCTGCTTTGCGTCGACCACGCATTTAACAACGCCCTCAAGTATGTCATGCAGATCGAGGAGGTGGGCGACTTGGTCAAGCTGGTCAGGGCTCTGGCCACCGGGGTCAAGCGTTCTTCGGTCAGGAACGATCTCATGAGGAAGGAGGCAGCTGATTTGGAAGGTGAGTGAGCGCAATATTCGGTTAACTTCGTTACTATTCGCTATAATTCGCTATATAATTCGCTATATTTGCAAAGCTTCGCCATATTATTAGCGAAGCTTCGTTATTATTTGCTATAACTTCGAAGTTCAGAAGTCATTCCTTTACAGTTCCCTTTATCAAGATCGTTCAGTATAGCAAGATCCGCTGGTCTTCAATGTGCATGACCATCACATCCATTGTCCGGAACAAGGCGGTCCTGCTGTCGCTGAAGGATGATGTCTTCAACACCCCTTCAGACTTTGCGGCCCTCATTCCAAACAAGCTGCAGTTTCAGGACCTGGAGAGACATCCTCTGGCCCCTCGAGCAGATCAAGGAGGTCAGCAAACGTCTCCAGGCAGATGAGACGCCCACCTGCAGCATGTCATTCCGGACATGGCCAAGATTGCCATGATGTCCGCCTCCAGGATCAAGCTGTTCGCCGAATTTAAGGATGCCACCAAGGCATTCATCAAGAAGTTCCAGGAGGAGATCAAGATCAGAGTTCCCGAGCTGGGCAGGAACGTGGACCTCTACCAGATGGCGCACTACCTGAACCCCACTCAGAAGGCCGTGTACCTCAGGACCAGGTCTCATGGTCACCTCTTCTACGAGTGCGAGCAGAGCATCAAGTTGCTCTTGGCCAACTTGGCCCCAGCCGCCCCACCATCCATTCAGATGCCGGAACCCGCTTGCCAAGATCTTGAAGGTTTTCTCTAAGAGCACCATGACCTTGATCTTGATCCGGAATTGGCCTTTCGCAGCGTCGACCAGTCCCAGTCCCAGTCTCAACCAGCCCCAGTTCCTCCCTATGTCAAGGAGATGAATGAGTGGATGGCGTCTCCCCTGGAAAAGGAGGACATCGACGTGCTCCAGTACTGGAAGATGAAGGCCAAGAAGCTCCCTCTACTTCGCCAAAGTCGCCCAGTAAGTTGTTTCAAAGTTAAAGGTCACTTATTTTCCGTTGGATTATAATTTATTCTCGTTATTCGCCATACTTCGCTATATTATTCGCTAAACTTCACCATACTTCGATATTATTCGCTATACTTCGATATATTATTTTCTATTCTTAGATGTAGTATTGCTATACTTTGATATAGTATTGCTATACTTCGAAATAGTAGTTCAACTTTTGCACCCATGGACCCCCTGGAACCTAATACAAAATACTCAACCTGTCTCATTTTCTTTTAGGATGGTCTACGCCATCCCGGCTACCTCGGCCTCATCAGAGAGGGTCTTCTCGGAAGCTGGACTCGTGACCAAGCCCACCCGAAGCATTATGAACAACGAGAGGGTCCAGGAGCTCGACTACATTCATGACAATTACGAGAGAGTGCTCCACTACATCAAGAGGATGAAGCTCCGCATCCAGGAGTTCACCCATGGCGAAGGTACCAGCACTCAGAGTCAGCAGCAGCTCAAAGACCAGGATGACCCTGAGGCTAACCTTGAGGATGTCGAGTTTGTCGACACCCAGGCGCTCACTGTGGGGCCTACTCCCCTCTGACTGGAGGCAGCCGGACCAGTTCCGGTACCAGATCCAGGTCTTGAACCCCGGTCTCAGAGACCAAGTCAGACTTGACTTAACTTGACTTAATTTCTTGAGTTCCTGAAGGAACATAGGGCCTCGGCAACTTGTCTCCAGTTTGGTCTGTCCATAGCAGCCAGTTTGATGTCGTTCCAGTTAAGTCCACACTTGCGGATTTCCTCTTCACACGAGCGTTTCCAAGATAGCCTTGGGCGTCCGACCCGTCTCTTCCCGATTGGGTTCCATACCAGAGCATGACGCGTGATGTCATCATAAGGTTTCCGCAAGGTGTGCCCAACCCATCTCCACTTTCTTCTACTGATCTGCTGGGCGATCGGGTCCTCAGCAGCAATCTGCCACAGGTCTTGATTCCTTATCTTTTCTGGCCATTTTACCCCAATAATTCGACGAAGGCAATTATTGTGGAATGATTGCAAGCGGCCAGAAGACTTTGCTGTCACTCGCCAGGTTTCCGATCCATAGAGTAGCACGGATTTGACGTTGCTTCTGAATATACGGAGTTTCGTGCGTTTTGATAGAACCTTCGACTCCCAAATGGGTTTCAAAGCTATGAACGCGTATCTTGCTTTGCCGATTCTGGCGACTATGTCTTCGTCCGTGCCACCACTTATTGAAACAATGCTGCCGAGGTAGACGAATTGCGTGACGTCTTCGACTGCTTTACCATTGATGGTGATTGATGGGTGCTCATCAGTTAGCACACGGAGGACTTCTGTTTTTTCGGTATTCACGCGTAGTCCTGCATATGAAGCAAAGTGTGCTAGTCTATCGGTCTTTCTCTGAAGACGTTGGGGGTCACGTGATATCAAGCAGACATCATCAGCGTATTCCAGATCCTCCAAATGCTCGGATTCCTTCCAATCGATACCATTCCTCTCACCTTTTACTGTCTGTTTCATTATCCAGTCTATTACCAACAGAAAAATCATTGGGGACAACAGGCATCCCTGGCGAACGCCAGTCTCAATTGCAAATGGATCGGTCAGTCTTTCGTTGTGAATTACCTGACAGGAGGCACCTTCATACCGCTGCTTTATGAGGTCCATGTACAGCGGTGGGAGCCCATAGTGTGGCAAAAGCTTCCATATGAATTCGAATGCTTTCTCAAAATCTATGAAGTTGATGCTAAGAGGCGATTGCCATTCAATTATTAGGCGGAGGGTTACAATTTGGTCGATACTAGACTTTTGTTTTCTGAATCCCGATTGCTCTGGCCGTAACACTTGATCGATGATGCGTGTAAGCACATTACTAGGGACTGAGAGCAGCATGATACCTCGCCAGTTTTTGCATAGCCTCAGATCCCCTTTCTTTGGAAGTTTGACCAAATGACCTCTCTTCCAATCATGTGGGATCCGTCTTTCTGACCAGATTTTCTGCAGCGGAGGAAGTAACATATCAGCCGAGGTGTCCAAATCAGCCTTCAGAGCTTCTGGTGGAATCCCATTTGGACCTGGTGCTTTGCCATTCATCAGCGATTTTAAGGCAAAAAGGATCTCATTTCGACCGGGGGGATCGGTGTTTACGTCTAGCAAATTTGCTTGAGGTGGGATGTCAGTGACTGAAGTAGGTGCTGGTCGATTTAGGAGTTCCTTGAAGTGCTCCATCCATCGCTTTCTTTGCACCGATTCCTGACTGATAAGGTTACCTTCACCGTCCTTTATTGTTTTGCCGTAAGGTATTTTTCTTCCTGATAAGGTTCTGGTAATGTTGTAGACGGTGTTCAGGTCTCTCTTTTCTGCTGCATTTTCCGCCTCCGTTGCCAGCATTTCATAGAACCGCCTCTTGTCGCTTCTGGCACTTCGTTTCACGTCTTTATTTAGGGAGCCGTATTGTTCGATCAGTTGGTTTTTCTGCTTGGTGTCCTTACACCGGAGGATCTGTTGTTTCAGCTGCCTTCTCGAGTTGATCAGTGTCCAAGTCTCACTCGAGATCCACTCTTTGTCTTTCTTTACCCGTCTGCCAATTACGTGCTTACAAGTGTCTTGCCAACAGTCTTTCAGAGCGGTCCAGTGTTCATTTATTGGGAGCTCAGGGGTTAAGTTGTTGAGCGATTCGAATCTGTTTTTCAGTGAGATTGAGAAAATCTCTCTTGTACGCTCTTCCCTTAGTTTCTGCGTGTGGTACTTTACACTAGGCCGACTGCCGGTTTCGTAGAAAGCTCTCAACTTGATTTTAATTTTGGCCATCAGAAGGTAGTGGTCTGAAGCAACATCCGCACCTCGCATTACGCGTGTATCAAGGAGACTATGTCTATTTTCGTGAAATCGATAGGTGATCGATTTGATTGGCAGTAACACCATCAGGTGATGTCCAGGTGGCCTTGTGGATGTTTCGGTGTTGAAAGATGCTGCCTCCGATGACCAGATCGTTGAGCGCGCAAAAATCTGCGAAAAGTTCACCGTTCTCATTCATTTCACCTAGGGCATGCGTACCCATCACAGATTCTCTCCCTGTGTTGTCTGGACCCAATTTCGCGTTCATGTCACCCATCAAAATCTTGATATCTCGCTTGGGTGTCTTGTCTAGGATAGACTGCAGACGCACGTAAAATTCTTTTTTCGACTCAAGGCTAGCATTGTTTGTGGGCGCATAACATTGAATTACCGTCACATTTCTCCCCTTGGAGTTGAACCTGGCTGTGATTATCCGTGAGTCAACGGGTTCCCATCCAATGAGAGCGCCTGCAGCTATTGGGAATAGCATAATGGCGACGCCTTCTGAATGACTATGGTTCTCATCTTCATGACCTGAGTAAATAATCCGTTCCCCGGATGTCAAAGCCAACATACCAGATCCATTCCATCTACTTTCACATAATCCCAGCAGTTGTATACCATACCTTTGCATTTCTTTTGCGAGCTTTGCAGCCTTTCCGGTCTCATACATCGTACGGACGTTCCATGTGGCAATCTTTTTTGTTGCTTTCATCGACAGAAGATTCATCTGCTGACTGGATTCCGGTGGGCTTTCACCAGTCTGCTTCATTTGACCTCAGATGAGGTTTCTTCTCGATTCAAGCATGGAGATGTTACTTTGGTATGACATGTAGCTTTGGTTTCAGTAGCGGTTTTTACAGAGTGGGGTTGCTAACCCCGCGTCTAACCCTCCTCCTTTTACAGACGGGTTTGGGACCGTCCTCGGCGGAGTATTGTGAATGTGTAATCCGCAGGAAGTGGAGGTTTGGAATCAGGGTTTCCATCCCCTAGATGGACCGCCCTCCCATCTACCCGAAGCAAACTGGTTTTGAGGCGCCAGTCACCCGCCTTCGCCCCTTCTCCTGTCAGTAGAATCAGTTCCGCCACGAGCAGGCCAGGAGTTGGGATTCGGTTGTCAGAGGCTATTTTAGACGCACGCCGTATATGAGCATTTTGTAGGTAGCGGGAGCTTATCCACACCACCACCACCCCCGGCTGTGACAACCTTGGAACCACTGAGTCAAATGAGGAGCCTGATTGCCTTTGAGATGAAGGTTTTGTATATTTCCAATGCCAAAGCTCATAAAAAAGTCCTCCCTTGTCAAATAAAAGTTCTTTCATGGTAAAAAAATAATTTATTTCGGAATTCGTTTTATTTCAGCGAAGAATAGCGAATTTTAACGAATATTAGCGAATTATAGCAATTTATAGCAAGGTTTTTTTGTCGAAAACGAAGTTTTTGGGGGACATCGAAGTTGAACGAAGATTATTAGCTAATATTCGTTGTGGCGAAGTGCACTTCGGATATTCGCTTTGATACTATTCGCCATTGCGGAGGGCAGTTAGGGCACGTCGAAAAATCGCTTCGCTCCAAAAAATGACATTCGTTATTGTCTGCTATTGACAACCTTTGAAATTTTGAGTGCCACTGCATTTCAGCATTCACCTCGTGGTTTAAAACAATTGCTTTGCTAACAATTAACTTAATGAGACATTTAAACGAGGATTTTTCTTGAATTGACGAAACAAGCAATCAAGAGGTGGACTAGTGATCGCAAGGAAGCTATAGGTTGCAAAACATCACTTGGCACCCAACAATATTCCCATGAGAAAATAGCCTACTTCTAACACGTTGAACAACGCCCCCACCCCTGTTTGCTTCCGCAAAATCATACATTTAAATGCCTGAGAGGGGTGGCTTTTTGTTCCAATTTTGTCCAATCACAGTTGTCCTGCTCTATGCTCATTCGATTACTCGCATGGCCGGACTGGACTCCCATTGGTTAATCTCTCATACTGTCTTAGCGTGCAGGGAAGCACTTCAAGCATTGGTCGATTGCGAATGTAAACAATGTAGCCTTTGTTAATAAGGTTGACGCGACCCCAACCCTCGGATGGCTGATCCTCATAGTTGATCACAGTTGGTCGTACAACTCAAGTGTACTGACTAGAACCAGATAGATGGCAAATGTGTTTTATAGATGTATGGAATATGAGCACTCAAACGACTAGCAATTTCATTGATTTGATCGGTAGAGTTGAAACGCTTGGCTGTGACAATATAGTTAACAATGGTTCCACTGATTTCCACTGTTTCACTGAACCGAATCTTACCGTCTGCACCTAATGACGGTCAATTGCTAGAAAGCGGTTCGTATGTGTAAGCGCACGCAAAAATCGCATTACTTGACGTTGGAAAACTCGAGTTGCTGCAGAGTAAATTTACGCTTATTCTCGGCATTCGGATTAGTGGAAGTCTGACGCACGGCATACAATGCGAAGCAGTGTACAACCGAGCTTGCCGCATACGAAACATGCTTCGGTGTAATGTTGTATGTTTTTCCTTTGAAGCATCCCCCTGATCCTAAATACGTATATTAACACAATGTTTGATTACTCCGTGAATCCTTGGGCACCATGGCCACAAAAGGACATCAGCTATCTCGATTGGATTTATCAAAGGGAAACTTAAACGGTTGGCTGTCTTTGCGACCTCCCGCGTGAGGATCGACTGGTGCATCTTAATTTGGAAACCCTGGATCACAGACCGGTTCGATCGCATTTAATCCTCACCGGAACTGTCGTCGGTTCTTCTATTCGGTGCGCGTTTGGTTCCTATGGAACTCCTTACTGTCAGACGTTGTACAATCATCTAGTGAAAAGATTTTCAGGAACAAACTAGATATAGTTGTAATTCCACCCCACATCCTGGTAATACAACTTAATTCAGCAACTTCACACGTCATTTGTCCTAACGAATATTTTTCCATCATTCCGAGACAATGTATGATATATTTTTCTTACTCCGAATCCGTCGATCTTCCTAGTGGCTCATTTTTTGTATAAATTAATTATCCTTATACGATTTTTCCATGGTATATGCTTGAACCCTATGAGAAAATCACCTTCACGTACAAGTCAACAACAAGCTCAAACGCAAGCTAGATTGCAAGGCAGTTCAGTCCAGGAGAAGTTGAATGCTTCGGAGTGTAATGTCCATATTCGCACAGTTCACGCCAACGACCCCTCCCAAAATTATGGATACGTAACTGTGCTCGACGAAAGAATACGCGGGCATGATCCACATGGCTCCAAAGATCTAGGACGCCAAGCTTCAATGCCTCAAATCTGAGGACCGAGTATCACCAAGTCCGAATCTTATTCGAGAAAATTTTACCGTCGGAGCTTACAAGTCAGTCAGTAAAGTGCACGGACCATTACATTGTTCAAAGATTTAACCCTTTGTCTACTGACGGTAACTATAGTTACCACCTCAAATTTTAGATCATAGAAATTAAACAAGCAGTAAAATTACGTTCCTAAATACTGACGGTAACTCCAGTTACCACCTCAAAACATCATGGAAAATATATACATAAAACATAAAAATTAATCATGCGTTTTGTTTATGCCATAATTAAGCAGAATAACACAAAAAATATCATAAAATACGTATATCCAATTGCCGTAGACAAGATTATATGTGGGTCGGATGAATTATTATATCATAAAATTATCAAAAAATACTGTTAATGCTTATTATCACATGTCCAAATGGGTATCGAGCGATACTTTATAAGCGTCAGATTGTACCACGAGAATTAGGTGCAGTGTTCCACAAATGCAAATTTGCGGCAATTAAACTTGCTTTGCCGTTGATAACGTTCAAACGGGTGACCAAGTAGATTTGTGTTATTGTGGAAGTGCGAAATGTATAAGGAATGAGCACTAATCAGGAGCTATTGAATGATATTTAGTACACCACCTTCGAGCTCAACGCAAGAGCAGGATACGCCGAAAAGACCGACGGCGACAGTCTCGAAGCTGATCCAGTTCGGGTTTCAAAAGAATTGTGTTAAAACGGTTCGAGCGACAAATTCTTCGGAAGTATGAGAAGTTCATAACTCAGAACTCAGAATGTTTAATGGTAGGAAAAGCAGTAAGCTTAACAATAACCATAGGATGACGAGGTACATGGAGTAACCTTACAAAATCTCTCAAAAATTATTAGGGACACTCATATACTCATCCAGTTTGGAAGCGAAAACCGCAACAGATTCCGAGCGTGTGATTTATTCAGGCAATCAGTTCCAAGTGAAATAAATTCTTACCGAGAAAAAAATTACGACGAATATCCAATCGAGAATGCTGAATGCTTAAAGCCTTTGAATGTGTTCGTGTTCGAGTAAGGCCATTGGGCATCAGCAAGTGTTTATGTTCAGTATGCAAGATTTTGTATGCCAACAAGAGGTCACTCCGTATCCGTCGTTGGGTAAAATCATGTAGATTTGGTTTTAACATTCGCTCTTTGAGAGACACGATCAAACGATCTGCAATTCGTCATGGTCGGTCGAGTGAGCTCTATCTGGCGAGAGCTTCAAGCGAGGCGCAAAACCGATTGGCAAATCGAGACAGCGGTTATTGCCGCTCATCAGGTATGCGTATCCGTGACCTGACATTCGAACGCCTATCTGACTTTGTGCAAAACCCAATTATTTGCGAATTCGAGGATAAATCCTCATTCGCAAATTGAAATTTAGCTTTCCATGTTGGGACTAAGCTAAGTTCCACAAGCGGTGCATTGTAGCACCGGTAACTGTTTGGAATATTTTTCAACATTCCAATAACAACACGATGGTTAATTTTTGATTTAGGCCAGATTTATAATAATAAGTAGTATATGACGTTCGAAAAGCAGGACGGAAGCACACAACCGGTTTCGCGGTTATTGTGTTGTGGTTACTTTGTTTGCTTACGGAAGATAAGTGTGTGTGTTTCGTTATTTGTCTCGTGAGTACCAATCGGTTTTCGTTTGTGTTGTTTGATTCGTGTGTGAACACGATTAGTGTTGGACAGGTTGACTTCCGCGATGAATCGGGAGGCAACGTTCAAGGGAAACGCGGGGGATCACGCGGTTATTGCTGGACCGATGACCCAAATGTTGAGATAAGTGGAAAGGTGTTCGCCAGCTGCCATTGGTTGACCTGAAATGACTTGATGAAATCATTTCCGGCCCCTCTCCCCACCCGCTACATTATAAGAGACAGAGATATAACAAATGTCTGTACGGATTGTTTGTTTGATTACACACTGTCCTAATGAGGATTGGTGCGCCTCGTTGTTGTCTATATTAGGCTGAATGCAATTTCAGTCTTCAGAAGCGCGTTTCTTTTGAATAATTAGTAAGTTCAAGGACGAGCTTTGTCGCTATGCGTTGGGGAGTTTGCAATAGCGGAACATCTGTTTTCAACCAAAGATCCCATACTCGATATGAGGACGGATGTAGGTTGAAATCAATTTGCAGACAATAGTGGGGTCAAACGAACCTAGGACTCTTCTAAGGAGACCCACGTTGCTTTCAACTTTGCTGGCAGCCAGTCGACATTGCATAGAGTTTCCTCCGTCAGACTGAATAATCACACCTAAATCATTAGGATAGATGTATGTGCCAATATGGACATTACACTCCGAAGCATTCAACTTCTCCTGGACTGAACTGCCTTGCAATCTAGATTGCGTTTGAGCTTGTTGTTGACTCGTACACGAAGGTGAATTTCTTATAGGGTTCAAGCATGTACCATGGAGTATTCATATGAGGACAATAAATTTATGCAAAAAATGAGCCACTAGGAAGATCGACGGATTCGGAGTAAGAAAAATATATCATACATTGTCTCGGAGTGATGGAAAAATATTCGTTAGGACAAATGACGTGTGAAGTTGCTGAATTAAGTTGTATTACCAGGCTGTGGGGTGGAATTACAACTATATCGAGTTTGTTCCTGAAAATCTTTTAACTTGATGATTGTACAACGTCTGACAGTAAGGAGTTCCATAAGAACTAGTTCCGGTGAGGATTAAATCCGATCGAACCGGTCTGTGATCCAGGGTTTCCAAATTAAGATGCACCAGTCGCGAAGACAGCCAACCATTTTAGTTTCCCTGTAATAAATCGACTCAAACAGCTCAATGTCCTTCTGTAGCCATGGTGCCAAGCTTGCACTGGCTAATCAAACACTGTGTTAATATACGTATTTAGGAGCAGAGGGATGTTTCAATGGAAAAACATACAAAAATACGTCGATGATTGCTTGGCATGTGGCAAGCTCGGTTGTACACTGCTTCGCATTGTATACCGTGCGCCAGACTTCCACTAATCCGAATGCCGAGAATGAGCGTAAATTTACCCTCCAACGTCAAGTAAAGCGATCATTGTGTGCGCTTGCACACACGAACCGCTTTCTAGCAATTGACCGTCATTAGGTGCAGACGGTAAGATTCGGTTCAGTGAAACAGTGGAAAGCAGTGGAGCCACTGTTAACTATATTGTCACAGCCATGCGTTTCAACTCTACCGATCAAATCAATGAAATTGCTAGTGGTTTGAGTGCTCATATCCCATGCATCTATAAAACACATTTGCCATCTATCTGGTTCTAGTCAGTACACTTGAGTTGTACGACCAACTGTGATCCACTGTGAGGATCAGCCATCCAAGGGTTGGGGTCGCGTCAACCTTATTAACAAAGGCTACATTGTTTACATTCGCAATCGACCAATGCTTGAAGTGCTCCCCTGCACGCTAAGACAGTACGACAGATTATCCGATGAGAGTCCAGTCCGGCCATGCGAGCAATCGAATGAGCATAGAGCAGGACAACTGTGATTGGACAAAATTGGAACAAAAAGCCACCCCTCTCAGGCATTTAAGTGTATGTTTTTGCGGAAGCAAACAGGGGTGGGGGCGTTGTTCAACGTGTTAGAAGTTGGCTATTTTCTCATGGGAATATTGTTGGGCGCCCAGTGATGTTTTACAACTTACAGCTTCCTTGCGATCAATAGTCCACCTCTCGATTGCTTGTTTCGTCAATTCAAGAAAAATCCTCGTTTAAATGTCTCAATAAGTTAATTGTTAGCAAAGCAATTGTTTTAAACTACGAGGTGAATGTTGAAATGCCGTGGCACTCAAAATTTAAAAGGTTGTCAATAGCAGACAATAATAAATGTCACTTTTTTGGAGCGAAGCGAAGTGCGAAGCGAATTTTCGACGTGCCCTAACTGCCATTCGCAATGGCGAATAGTATCAAAGCGAATATCCGAAGTGCACTTCGCAATGGCGAAGCTTCACACTTCGTCATAACGAATATTAGCTAATAATTTTCGTTCAGCTTCGATGTCCCCAAAATACTTCGTTTTCGACAAAAAACCTTGCTATAATTCGCTAATATTCGTTAAAATTCGCTATTCTTCGCTGAAATAAAACGAATTCCGAAATAAGTTATTTTTTGACCATGAAAGAACTTTTATTAGACAAGGGAGGACTTTTTCATGAGCTTTGGCATTGGAAATATACAAAACCTTCATCTCAAAGGCAATTAGGCTCCCCATCTGACTCGGTGGTTCCCAAGGTTGTCACAGCCGGGGGTGGTAGTTGGGATAAGCTCCCGCTACCTACAAAATGCTCATATACGACGTGCGTCTCAAATAGCCTCTGACAACCGAATCCCAACTTGTGGCCTGCTCGTTGCGGAACTGCTTCTACTGACAGGAGAAGGGGCGAAGGCAAGTGACTGGCGCCTCAAAACCAGTTCGCTTCTGGTAGATGGACCTCGTCAGCCTGGGAGGGCAGTCCATCTAGGGGATGGAAACCCTGACTCCAAACCTCCGCTTCCTGCGGATTACACAATCACAATACTCCGTCGAGGACGGTCCCAAACCCGTCTGTAAAAGGAGGAGGGTTAGACGCGGGGTCAGCAACCCCACTCCGTAAAAACCGCTACTGAAACCAAAGCAACATGTCATACCAAAGTAACATCTCCATGCTTGAATCGAGAAGAAACCTCGTCTGAGGTAAAAATGAAGCAGACTGGTGAAAGACCACCGGAAGCCAGTTAGCAGATGAATCTTCTGTCAATGAAAGCAAGGTTGTCACAGCCGGGGGCGGCAGTGGGGATGAGCTCCCACTGTCTATAAAATGCTCCCATATAGCGTGCGTCTCAAACAGCCTCTGACAACCAAAGCCGAGCTCCTGGCTTGCACGTGGCGGAACTGCTTCTACTGACAGGAGAAGGGGCGAAGGCGGATGACTGGCGCCTTAAAACCAGTTTGCTCCGGGTAGATGGAGCTCGTCAGCCTGGGAGGGCAGTCCATCTAAGGGAAGGAAAACCCTTATTCCAAACCTCCGCTGCCTTGCGGCATACCCGATTGCGGGAAAGGCTTCGGGAGTGAACCCTGAGGAAAACTCCTTGCTGCCTTGCAGGTTGCACCTGGTCGTGCAAAGGCTAGAGAGGCGTACTCGAACAATCGCCGAGGCACTTCAAGAGAGGCGCAAGAACCCTCAAAATGTTCACCGGCTCTCGTGAAGGAAAAAAACCCACTGCCTTGCGGGTAGACTTTTGAGTCAAAGGCTCCGGGTGGGGTCCCCTAAGCCAACCCCCTACTTCGGCCTTGGCAACCGGGTAGTATGTCGCCTTCAACAAGAACCATGGAACCTACATTTTTCTTTCATCATGTACCCTCTTCACGGTATACTTGTTGGCACATCGTCTGTAAAGACTTGTGTAATAATAATAATAATACAATGAAAGCAACAAAAAAGATTGCCACATGGAACGTCCGTAGATGTATGAGACCGGAAAGGCTGCACAGGTCGCGAAAGAAATGCAAAGGTATGGTATACAACTGCTGGGATTATGTGAAATTAGATGGAATGGATATGGTATGTTGGCTTGGACATCCGGGGAACGGATTATTTACTCAGGTCATGAGAACCATAGTTATTCAGAAGGCGTCGCCATTATGCTATTTCCAATAGCTGCAGGCGCTCTCATTGGATGGGAACCCGTTGACTCACGGATAATCACAGCCAGATTCAACTCCAAGGGGAGAAATGTGACGGTAATTCAATGTTATGCGCCCACAGACAATGTTAGCCTTGAGTCAAAAGAAGAATTTCACGTGCGTCTGCAGTCTGCCCTAGACAAGACACCCAAGCGAGATATAAAGATTTTGATGGGTGACATGAACGCGAAATTGGGTCCAGACAACACAGGGAGAGAATCTGTGATGGGCACGCATGCCCTAGGTGAAATGAATGAGAACGGTGAACTTTTCGCCGATTTTTGCGCGCTCAACGATCTGGTCATCGGAGGCAGCATCTTTCAACACCGAAACATCCACAAGGCCACCTGGACATCACCTGATGGTGTTACTGTCAATCAAATCGATCACCTAGCGATTTCACGAAAATGGAGACATAGTCTACTTGATACACGCGTAATGCGAGGTGCGGATGTTGCTTCAGACCACTACCTTCTAATGGCCAAAATTAAAATCAAGTTGAGAGCTTTCAGCGAAACCGGCAGTCGGCCTAGTGTAAAGTACCACACGCAGAAACTAAGGGAAGAGCGTACAAGAGAGATTTTCTCAATCTCACTGAAAAACAGATTCTAATCGCTCAACAACTTAACCCCTGAGCTCCCAATAAATGAACACTGGACCGCTCTGAAAGACTGTTGGCAAGACACTTGTAAGCACGTAATTGGCAGACGGGTAAAGAAAGACAAAGAGTGGATCTCGAGTGAGACTTGGACACCGATCAACTCGAGAAGGCAGCTGAAACAACAGATCCTCCGGTGTAAGGACACCAAGCAGAAAAACCAACTGATCGAACAATACGGCTCCCTAAATAAAGACGTGAAACGAAGTGCCAGAAGCGACAAGAGGCGGTTCTATGAAATGCTGGCAACGGAGGCTGAAAATGCATCAGAAAAGAGAGACCTGAACACCGTCTACAACATTACCAGAACCTTATCAGGAAGAAAAATACCTCACGGCAAAACAATAAAGGACGATGAAGGTAACCTTATCAGTCAGGAATCGGTGCAAAGAAAGCGATGGATGGAGCACTTCAAGGAACTCCTAAATCGACCAGCACCTACTTCAGTCACTGACATCCCACCTCAAGCAAATTTGCTAGACGTAAACACCGATCCCCCCGGTCGAAATGAGATCCTTTTTGCCTTAAAATCGCTGATGAATGGCAAAGCACCAGGTCCAAATGGGATTCCACCAGAAGCTCTGAAGGCTGATTTGGACACCTCGGCTGATATGTTACTTCCTCCGCTGCAGAAAATCTGGTCAGAAAGACGGATCCCACATGATTGGAAGAGAGGTCATTTGGTCAAACTTCCAAAGAAAGGGGATCTGAGGCTATGCAAAAACTGGCGAGGTATCATGCTGCTCTCAGTCCCTAGTAATGTGCTTACACGCATCATCGATCAAGTGTTACGGCCAGAGCAATCGGGATTCAGAAAACAAAAGTCTAGTATCGACCAAATTGTAACCCTCCGCCTAATAATTGAATGGCAATCGCCTCTTAGCATCAACTTCATAGATTTTGAGAAAGCATTCGAATTCATATGGAAGCTTTTGCCACACTATGGGCTCCCACCGCTGTACATGGACCTCATAAAGCAGCGGTATGAAGGTGCCTCCTGTCAGGTAATTCACAACGAAAGACTGACCGATCCATTTGCAATTGAGACTGGCGTTCGCCAGGGATGCCTGTTGTCCCCAATGATTTTTCTGTTGGTAATAGACTGGATAATGAAACAGACAGTAAAAGGTGAGAGGAATGGTATCGATTGGAAGGAATCCGAGCATTTGGAGGATCTGGAATACGCTGATGATGTCTGCTTGATATCACGTGACCCCCAACTTCTTCAGAGAAAGACCGATAGACTAGCACACTTTGCTTCATATGCAGCACTACGCGTGAATACTAACTGCTGAGCACCCATTAATCACCATCAATGGTAAAGCAGTCGAAGACGTCACGCAATTCGTCTACCTCGGCAGCATTGTTTCAATAAGTGGTGGCACGGACGAAGACATAGACGCGAGAATCGGCAAAGCAAGATACGCGTTCGTAGCTTTGAAACCCATTTGGGAGTCGAAGGTTCTATCAAAACGCACGAAACTCCGTATATTCAGAAGCAACGTCAAATCCGTGCTACTCTATGAATCGGAAACCTGGCGAGTGACAGCAAAGTCTTCTGGCCGCTTGCAATCATTCCACAATAATTGCCTTCGTCGAATTATTGGGGTAAAATGTCCAGAAAAGATAAGGAATCAAGACCTGTGGCAGATTGCTGCTGAGGACCCGGTCGCCCAGCAGATCAGTAGAAGAAAGTGGAGATGGGTTGGGCACACCTTGCGGAAACCTTATGATGACATCACGCGTCATGCTCTGGTATGGAACCCAATCGGAAAGAGACGGGTCGGACGCCCAAGGCTATCTTGGAAACGCTCGTGTGAAGAGGAAATCCGCAAGTGTGGACTTAACTGGAACGACATCAAACTGGCTGCTATGGACAGACCAAACTGGAGACAAGTTGCCGAGGCCCTATGTTCCTTCAGGAACTCAAGAAATTAAGTCAAGTTAAGTCAAGTCTGACTTGGTCTCTGAGACCGGGGTTCAAGACCTGGATCTGGTACCGGAACTGGTCCGGCTGCCTCCAGTCAGAGGGGAGTAGGCCCCACAGTGAGCGCCTGGGTGTCGACAAACTCGACATCCTCAAGGTTAGCCTCAGGGTCATCCTGGTCTTTGAGCTGCTGCTGACTCTGAGTGCTGGTACCTTCGCCATGGGTGAACTCCTGGATGCGGAGCTTCATCCTCTTGATGTAGTGGAGCACTCTCTCGTAATTGTCATGAATGTAGTCGAGCTCCTGGACCCTCTCGTTGTTCATAATGCTTCGGGTGGGCTTGGTCACGAGTCCAGCTTCCGAGAAGACCCTCTCTGATAAGGCCGAGGTAGCCGGGATGGCGTAGACCATCCTAAAAGAAAATGAGACAGGTTGAGTATTTTGTATTAGGTTCCAGGGGGTCCATGGGTGCAAAAGTTGAACCACTATTTCTAAGTATAGCAATACTATATCAAAGTATAGCTACATCTAAGAATAGAAAATAATATATCGAAGTATAGCGAATAATATCCATCGCGCTGAGACTGGACCTTAACGTGGTGCGATGGTTGTGTACCTCTATGACCCATTGAGCTATGCTGGGTGGTGCTCTCCGAGCACCTTCAGAGTCACTCATACCAGGAAGGTCAATGGATAGAGGTCAGACGAACACGGTCTCAACATAACCCGCTGCCTTGTGGGTCAGGCTTTTTAGCCAAAGGCTTTGGTCGAGAACCCTAATTGTTCTCCTGTCTAGGCATGGGCGACCTGGCAGTATCCCAGCCCGCATACAACCATGACCATGACTATTAATACGAAACCCAACTCCATAGTGCATCGGCCGTCGCGCACGATAAACAGGGTCGCCTTACCTGCTGCATACAGCAGGGCGGGTAAGCGAAAACAAGCTACTGCTGGCCCTACTCTTCAAACTGTTTCTGACCCTTCCCCTCCCCCATCCACTCTTAACAACTCTCCGTCTGTCAATCCCAGCTTTAGAAAAGACCGCGCTGAACATGTTGGAACATTTTCTGTTCGCGAATTTACAGACCACTTTCTGAAACCACGGGCTTCAGCTCACATCGGTGCCATGAATGTCAGAACTCTCAGACAAATAGGCCAGCAAGCTGCACTGGCTCTTACCTTAGATAGTCTATCTATTGATGTTTGCTGTTTATCGGAAACGCGCTTATATGATCCGTCCATAATTACTAAACTTACTGCCCCAAACCTTTCAACTCGCTACTTTTTGCGCTGCTCTGGTGATTCTGTAGCTGCCACCTCAGGACAGGCGGGTGTTGGTATAGTACTGAATTCACGTGCCGAATCATGTCTTATCGATTGGATTCCTTGGAATAGCAGGATGTGCGCAGTTAGACTAGCCACTAATATTAGACCAAACTCAAAATCTTCTAATCAGAGATGCTTGTTTATTGTAGCAACTTACGCTCCGACTAACACCAATTCCGACGACGAGAAAAACGCCTTCTACGACGATCTTTATGCTCTTTTGCGACGTGCAAAAAGCTCCGATATTGTTGTCTTAGCGGGAGATATGAATGCCAGACTGGGTCGCTTAGATACATCTGAATCACAATTAGGTGGCATGTTTGGTCTCGAAAGCCAACGCACAGATAATGGTGAACGGTTTATACAATTCTGTGCACAATCTCGATTATTCATTAGCAGCACTTCTTTTCGCCACAAAAGATGTCAAATTGCCACATGGCGCTCGCCGGATGGAAGCCAACCTTCGGCCCAAATCGACCATATCGCAATAAGTGCTCGCTGGAGAGGTTGCATTGAGGACTGCCGCTCCTTTTGGAATACCTGCATAGATTCAGATCATGCTCTTGTGCGATGTAGGTTCTCATTAAAGTTCTCCGGTACGAAACCTTCGAATGGGAAACGCATTGTGGTCGAAAAATTCTCTCTGCCTGCAGTTCAAGACATTTATAGGACCACCTTGTGTAACTCACTCCCAGTTGCTCAGTGTGCAACTGCCGATGAAAGGTGGAACAAAATAGCAGGATTTATGCGAGCCGCTGCAACAACAGCCTGTGAGACTACACAACCAACCCAAAAGTCCCACTGGATTTCACAGCGCTCTATCGAAATTCTTCACCAGCGACGCCAAATACCTCATGGTCCTGGACACAACACAGAGCGTAGACGCGTGAGGAATGAACTTAAACGGAGCTTAAGACTAGACAGAGAAAGGTGGTGGCTAAATAAGGTCGAAGAAATGGAAATAGCAAATAATGCGGGTAACGTGCGAAAACTCTTCCAACTTATTCGATCGACTGGGCCTACGAAAAAAGGAGTGAGTGAGACTATCGCTGAAATAGACGGTACTCTTATCACTAATAAGAATCGGCGCCTCTCACGTTGGGCCGAACATTTCGAAGAACAATTCAGCTGGTCGCCTGCAACAGAATCTTTCCCTCATTTGAAGCAGTGTGATCCTTGGTCTGTTAGCGTAGATCCCCCTAATGATTTAGAAATTAAAGAATGTATCGAATCCATGAAACGATTCAAAGCTGCTGGCCCCGATGACATACCACCTGTCTTGTTCAAAGAAGGTGGCCAAGTCCTAATCAGCACATTAGGCGATCTCCTCCGTGAAGTGTGGTTATCAGAATCCGTCCCTCCGAGTTGGGGCGAATCGGTTATCATACCTATATTTAAAAAAGGTGTGCGAAGCTCATGCTCTAATCATCGTGGGATAAGTCTCACTCCCATCATTACGAGATTATTAGCGTCCATATGTCTTCGAAGATTAACATCGCATAGGGAATCACAGATCCGAGAGCAGCAAGCTGGCTTCCGGCCTGGCAGAGGCTGTGTCGATCACATTTTTACTCTTCGACGGATCTTAGAACTGCGGCACACTTATCGACAGCCGACAATAGCCATCTTTTTAGACTTCAAAGGAGCGTTTGATTCAGTCGATCGAAATGTCCTGTTTAAGACCTTGCTGCGCAAAGGCGTTCCGCAAAAGTATGTCAACATACTACGTGCGCTTTATGCTCATACATCCGGATGCGTTAGGGTTTACAACGAAGTCTCACCCAAATTCCACACCACAAGCGGCGTCCGACAAGGATGCCCGATTTCTCCGTTTTTGTTCAATTTTGTAATTGATGCAATTATGGAGTTATGCAAAGATGGTGCCCCAGATTTCGGAGTTCACATAATGCCAGGCGTCAAGCTTCTTGACTTGGATTATGCTGATGATATAGTTCTGCTCTTCGACTCGTACACAGATGCACAGGCGATACTGAACAAGCTATCTAGTATTGTGCCCGCATTTGGAATGCGTTTTGCACCCTCTAAGTGCAGTGTTCTGCTGCAGGACATCGACATATCGAACAGCACTTTATTACTTGACAATCAGGCTCTTGAAATTGTAGATCGTTTTACGTATCTCGGTAGTTGTATCAATAATTCTGCATCGTTAGATGACGAGGTCTCGGCACGTATTTCTAAAGCGACCGTAGCATTCCGCAACCTAGGTCACCTCTGGCGTCAGAAAGGATTATCTCTGTTACTCAAGGGTAGAGTCTATAAAGCGACAGTTCGGGCTGTGTTACTGTATGGGTGCGAAACCTGGACTTTACGTAAAGAACACATTCGGCGTCTCCAAGTATTTGACAACCGGTGTCTCCGCAGCATTCTAGGAGTTAGCTGTTACAATCGTATGCGCACCGATGCTCTCCGAAATAAGTTGTTGGGTAGTAATGTCGATATAGAGAAGCAGATCAACCTGCATAGGTTACGCTGGTTGGGTCACGTTTTACGGATGCCGGACCACCGACTTCCGAAACAGATTCTTTTTGCGACGCCACATCCTGATTGGCGTAAATCTCGGGGTGGCCAAACCGTCACATGGCATAGGCAGTTAAAAACCCTTACTAGTAACCTTTCCAAAGTAGGCGCAGCGCGTCTTCCAGGCTGGTGTCCCCGCGATCAGATATCGCAGTGGTTAGTTACGCTTCAGGACATGTCCCGAAACCGTGCTCAATGGCGGTCTTGCACTAAGCATATTCTTGGAGTGTTTGCTTAACCTTGTATGTTGTCAAGCGGAGTGACGAGAAAAGCTTGTTATGATGCATGACAGTGAAAGCCGCAAGGAAGCTGCCGTGCTGATGTCGCTCTACTCGTTCACGAAACTTGTTTGAATGTATGTTCCATTCGAGGTGTAGGCACCTCTCCCCAGTTTGTTTGTGCTTACTCTTCTATAGAAGCCGTAGCAATTTAAGTCCCACCCTTCCCCATCTTTTAGGATTTTACTTTTTCGTGGTTGTATGGCAGTTAAGCATTCGGTACGTGATACCGGTGTATTGCTGTCTTTGATGATGATGATGATGAAGTTTAGCGAATAATATAGCGAAGTATGGCGAATAACGAGAATAAATTATAATCCAACGGAAAATAAGTGACCTTTAAGTTTGAAACAACTTACTGGGCGACTTTGGCGAATAGAGGGAGCTTCTTGGTCTTCATCTTCCAGTACTGGAGCACGTCGATGTCCTCTTTTTGCAGGGGAGACGCCATCCACTCATTCATCTCCTTGACATAGGGAGGAACTGGGGCTGGTTGAGACTGGGACTGGGACTGTTCGACGCTGCCAAAGGCCAATCCGGGATCAAGATCAAGGTCATGGTGCTCTTGGAGAAAAACTTCAAGATCTTGGCAAGCAGGTTCTAGCATCTGAATGGATGGTTGGGCGGCTGGGGACAAGTTGGCCAAGAGCACCTTGATGCTCTGCTCGCACTCGTAGAAGAGGTGACCATGAGACCTGGTCCTGAGGTACACGGCCTTCTGAGTGGTGTTCAGGTAGTGCGCCATCTGGTAGAGGTCCACGTTCCTGCCCAGCTCGGGAACTCTGATCTTGATCTCTTCCTGGAACTTCTTGATGAATGCCTTGGTGGCATCCTTGAAGTCGGCGAACAGCTTGATTCTGGAGGCGGACATCATGGCAATCTTGGCCATGTCCGGAACGACATGCTGCAGGGTGGACGTCTCATCTGCCTGGAGACGTTTGCTGACCTCCTTGATCTGCTCGAGGGGCCAGATGAGGTCTTCCAGGTCCTGAAACTGCAGCTTGTTTGGAATGAGGGCCGCAAAGTCTGAAGGGGTGTTGAAGACATCATCCTTCAGCGACAGCAGGACCGCCTTGTTCCGGACAATGGATGTGATGGTCATGCACATTGAAGACCAGCGGATCTTGCTATACTGAACGATCTTGATAAAGGGAACTGTAAAGGAATGACTTCTGAACTTCGAAGTTATAGCAAATAATAACGAAGCTTCGCTAATAATATGGCGAAGCTTTGCAAATATAGCGAAGTATAACGAATAACATAGCAAATTATATAGCGAATTATAGCGAATAGTAACGAAGTTAACCGAATATTGCGCTCACTCACCTTCTAAATCAGCTGCCTCCTTCCTCATGAGATCGTTCCTGACCGAAGAACGCTTGACCCCGGTGGCCAGAGCACTGACCAGCTTGACCAAGTCGCCCACCTCCTCGATCTGCATGACATACTTGAGGGCGTTGTTAATTGCGTGGTCGACGCAAAGCAGGTGCTTGCTGATGTTCAAAGTAATTTAAAGTAATTCAAAGTTTTAATGGTCCAAAAAGTAAATACTTTACAGTAACCACAGATTAAAAATATAGGGAAGGCATAAAAATAACACAACTGTTTTATCAATATGGAAAGTCAGCAAGTGTATTCAGGTGTGAGGTTGGGTTTAGTCAACATATACTTGTCAAGTTCAGCCTTGAACAAGTTCAGGGTTGATGCGCAAATGATATGCGGGGGCAGGGAGTTCTTCACAGCTTTCTTAATTTTGATCTCGGCGTCCGTGACCATGATGGTCGCAGTGCTGTCTTTGAGGTTCTTGATGGCACCAATCATGGAGTTGAGGTAGCAGCCCACCACCTCCGAGTCGTGCCTACCCACCACCATCCTGCAGTCAATGGTGAATCTCTGTATGACCCAGTCGGGATCAATGTAGTGGATGGTCAAGCTCAGGTACCCCTGGTTGGAGCGGCTGGTCCACATGCCACTGGTGAATCCAACTCCCAGGAGGTTGGCCAGGTCCTTGGCGAGCTTCTTCTCCATGGCTTCCTCGACATTGTTGAAGAAGAGGGTACAGATGTGCCTGGAGAACATGATCTGCCTGGGGATGTTGATCTTCGGGTCCAGCGACTGAGAATACCTGGAATAATAGCGAAGGTAGAATTACAATGGATTGGAAGCAACATTTGAGAATAATTCTGTTTAACGCCCAACTCACTGGGTTCTACAACAGCACAATTCAGCTTTATACCAGGAATATCCCATTTGTTCACTGAGATGAATTGACTGTCTCGGAGCAGAAAACCGCTGATGTGCTCGACTCTTTTTTATAAAAGTCTTCCGTTCGAAAGCAAACACAGAGATCGAATACTTACTGACATACGTCGTGGTGTGACAAGTGACTGACATCAAGAAAAATTCTGGGATTGTACGAAGGCCATTGAGTAGAATTAACTGCGAAAAATTCCCGGGAGAGGAAGAAATCACACCCATCTAACTAAAAATATGTTGGAACCTTCCGTGCACACAACTGTTTGAGTTGTTTAAACATTCTCTGATCGAAGGAGTGGTCTCAGCATAGAGGAAGACTTGGATTATTCCACCAGTTGAAGGGGTGTTGAAAATTCAGTTCCTACAAACAACCGTACTATTACCATGGTAACAGAGAAGATTGTTCATCACCTGACTTACAAAATGTACTATTTATAGCGCGGCACGATTTTCGTAAATCTCTCTCAAACTCCACTACCATGTTGTTTGATTGAACTCAGTCCGTTGTCGAGGGAGCTAGCTATTTGTCTATGATCGTATCGGAAGAGCAGCGATGTATGTTGAAAGTGCAGAATGAAGAGAGAATCTCTCGTTGAAGAAATTGTTTTGCAATATAGTGCAAACGATATCACGGTTCAATCAAAGACTCGGCTTTGTTTTCCGCGTATTCAGTGATTGCATTCCCGATATGGATGCACTCAATGGTTCTCATCTCTGAGTGCAAGCATCACGAACCCCCCATGGATATCGATCGATTGTCGAGTGAGTTAAACAGAATGTGTCTGGGTATATGTTGAAATGATTATATGTGGGTAGGAAGTTCCTAGTATATAGCATATTTGCAGTTGCAACAAATTTTGGAAGGTTGAGTAAGGTTGGTTTTGCCAGTCATAAAATTCAGGCACTGGTTCGCCTGACTAACATGCGGTTGATATGGAGGATGTGGAAGGGATGAGGAAGAGAGAAACTATACTTGCGTTGACGTTTCAGCAAAACTCTGTTTAGGATTACTTGCCTACCTTATCCGGGTGTACAATGGGCACCCACAAAGATTTCAAATAATTACGGCACTATAAAACACTGTTGATGTTGGCCTCCTTCGGCCGATATCAACCCTGGGTGTACATCACAAGGACACGAGGGATTCACGCTCCACGGCGGAGATTTAAATGTGAGAGGAGCAATCTCTCCCGCAGAGCTCAGAGCGATTGGCACTACTCGGTCGATCAGTGGAGTGATCTGCGTTCACCAATTGGGAGAAGTATCTACTGTTCTCCATCTTGAAGATAACGCCATACATCCAGCCTCTAATGTGAGCGGTCAAGAGCGCGTCCTTCATTACTCGTAAGTCAATGTCCAGAGCCTTCATATCTCTTTTGTCTTGACTTCTTGATTTCCAGCAACCGTAGAATACGACCAGTTTGCATTCTGTAGACATGATCCAACTAGAGTAGGAGGCGCTGTCTTAGTAGAGTGAACATGCATCTTGAACATATCGTGAATGGACTGAATAACAAAGACTGGAGTGCTCACAAAATGTAGAATATTCTACTGCGGCTGAAATCATATAACTTGTACCGCTTCTTGTTAGTGAAACCGGACGTACCCTTTATCAGCCTAACAAGGATAGTAAACACCTGTGATTGCATGCTCTGTTGGTTGCCTCTGGTAAACCAGTTGGTGTAAAATATTGTTACCGATTTCGAATCAATTTAACTGGTCGTGGCTTTAAACTGTTCTTTCACTAAACATTCTTGTATAAAATACTTCAATTATAAAAAGAAAGTTTGCAATGAATCGTTATAGCAAGTTTTTGGTAACGTTTAGCTTCTGAACACAGAAGCTTCGTCAGACCAAGAGTGTCGGTACGAACAGTGTTCAGGATTAAATGACATTTTCATTATCAATCCTGAGTTCTGTAATTGGAATCTTGAATAACGCTGGTATTAGAGTAACATATAAGGGAAGTAGAACGCTCATCTCCGTATTTATAAATCTCAAAGATAATACTCCTTTAGGTTATGCAGCCAACTGCATCTATAAAATCAAATGCAATGGTTGCGCGGGTGTTTGCATTTGGCAAACGTCTAGAGAACTTTGTACTAGGGTAAACGAACATAGAAAACGAATAGGAAAGCAACCCCACAATCCCATTGAATATCAATCACTGATTCGATATTCTGCCCTAGCTGAACGTGCTAGACACTAGTCACAGCGTAGATCTTGATAATGTTGAAGTGAAATCTTATAGGGAAAGACTTCACGGTGAGGCAGTTGAAATAGCAAAGGCTGGGCGAATGCGGTGAACAAGGTGGATGGGGTGGATATCTTAACAATCTGGCGTTCGGTTCTGCAGCGGACAAGGATTAGCATGCATAACACCTAATTTTTTAGGGAGTAACGCAGTATTTAGGAAGTGTGATCAATTGTCGTCATCTCGCCTGTGTATCTGACAGAACTCATGATTGGTCAATAAAATGCCATTTAATTCTGAACACTGTTCGTACCGACATCCTTGGTTTGACGAAGCTTCTGTGTTTTGAAGCGAAACGTTATTAATAAACTTGCTATAACCGATTCATTGCAAACTTTCTTTTCACGATTGACTCCCGAATATTTTCAAATAACTTGCTGACTTCAAATATGGCATAAATTTTTTACCGTGTTTGGGGACCAAATAGCAGGCGATTTTCATTGGCATCAGGTGGAGAGCATAGATGGATTTATCCACTAGAAACTGTCAAGCTGTTGCAGTAGACAGTGAAACGTAACCCAATGTTTTATATGGTTCGCACAATGAACCTTGATTTTCGGAACCGTTCCGTTGTTATGGTGCCCGGACTGGGGATTAAATATTTCCAAAACGGATGCGCGCATGTATTGAAAATTTGGAACAAGGTTCCGGAAGTAAAATTCCTGAATATTTTTTTTAAAACTGACCTGGGTATTTCTCTACTTTTTTGAAAACCATTTTGAAATTCCGCTCCCGAATAAATCATCTATTTCGGTGCTCGTTCAGAATGATTCTTGCATGTTAAGCTAATAAATGCGATACTGAAATTTCATCAGATGCAACTGTTTACACTTTTGAGAATCAAAAGACTACTGGTTTGCATAAGACCAACGGTATCAGGCGTTTATTCCATACTAAATCTTTCATGTGCATCAAGAAGAAAAGAGGTCAACGCACACAGAGCCTAAAAAAACTACAGCTTCAAAACACTTTGGGTGTTGTTAAGACAAACTTGGACGTTACCATCAGCAACATCCCTGCTATTCGACAAGCTTTCCGTTTTTGACGAGAAAGTCCTGATCAAAAGCAAGTGTTATATCTCACTGTTTGTAGGTCAACAGTTAATTATTGAATACGAGATATGTCACCAATTCTTTTTCTTTACCAAATCAATTTTTATTTAATCGATACCCGGCTTTTCAACAAAATCTGGCATTGTGGATGCCGCATAATTTCAATGGAATTGATGATTTTTTATATACAAAAATAAGATCATGCGCAGAGCATAGGTTTTGCAAACATCCCACAATTTACAGCTCAAAACAAATAGCATTGATAGTCAGTTGATGTCCTTATCGGATTCCGGTAGTGTAAAAATAGATTTTTTTACCGGAAGCCGGTTTTGTATATTATCCAAGCTCAATATTTTACACTACAAAAAGAACCTCCCTCCACCAGTGCAGTTTTTGAATTCGATCATGAATTGATCTGGCTTTGATCACTCATCGGTATGCTTCTATACTCTCAATCATTTTTTCTGTTTTTTCGCCTTTGTAGCTATGAATTTTAACATTCAAGGCCAAAGTAATCTGTCAAGTGGATGGATGTGTAAAGCTTATTCATCCTTTCTATCTTAATCGATGGATGAGAATAAATTGTGTGAGATGAAGTTCTGATCTATGATTCGATAATTTGTAGCGAAAACAAATGTTCAGTTCAGTTCAGTTCCGTTTGAACAGGACGATTTGTGGCTCAGTCGTCAATCGAGCGTCCACCATTCTTTCGGTTGTACGCCACGGAAGAGCGTCCATCACTTCAAACAATATCATCACGAATTTCTTCTGGCATGAGAGTAATCTGGAATGTCACAAAAAACTCCCCTCACCTAAAGATGAGGAGAAACATTAGTGTGTTCCAAAGACAACATGATGATCATACCAACAATTCAATTATGGATAAGAATCAGGAAATGAAACCGTCTACAAAGAGTCGAGTCCCCTCTTGAAACACCCGTACCGAAGAGGAATAATTATCATAGGATATTATTGGGATCAGTAATCAATAGGATATTAAACTACAGCTTCAAAAAACTTTGGATCCGGCAGAGTGCTGTGAAGACAGAGGTTTCCTTCAATCAAATGTAAACGGTTCAGTTTCCGTGTGGACGCATACATTTGTGCTCTCATATTTTGGGATTTATTTCCTCACTTGTTTTCCTGCGATTGGAAGTTCAGATATCATTGAACTCGCTCTTTCAGAATATACTCGTTTCAACTTTGAGCAAAGCGAAACAATGGAAACCCATTTTTCCAAGTTATACCGCGTGCAATATCACTGGGGATTGAGAATATCGTTGCTGTTCGAATACGGTTGAGAAAGTCCCCGTTATTTTGAATCGACTGATAGTAATTACAACTCTGTCCGATGGAAACCGCATTGAAACGCATCACTTTTATTCAAACGCGTTCGCATTTTACCGCTTGGATCGCATCACCTCAATCCAACGCATTCACTCCACCGGAAGCTACAGATCGATAAAGAACCATATCCCTAATCAGGCCGGGAATCACTTTGTGATTCTGTTTTGAACATCGTGGTTGTTTGTGAGAACCCTATATAACAGTGGCATACAAGTTTAACTTTGTTTGCCGCTTTTCCACTGTTTCAAGGCTCACTGAACCTGATCTTACGGTCTCCACCTGATGACGGCAAACAGCCAGAAACCGGTAGTGGTGTGTAAGGGATGGGCATGTGAGCACCACAATACCTATATCCCTAAGTATTGTAGCAATGACCCGAAATATGATCTCAATGTCCCAAACATAGAAGGCTGCACGTGATGTATATCAATTGTGCAACAAAGGGGTAAAGCTGTGACCTCACGTGATTAAATGTTTTTGCTGTTTGTGTAAAGTACATACGAACTGTGATAGAGCCTTAGTACAAGAAGTGAAATCGAGTATAAACAACGTTGGCTTACCCGGCGTTTATTCATTCATAGATGATTCATTCATGGGTGATATGCGGGTAAAAATGATATGTTTCAGAAGACCCAGAAAAATGTACATCGTTCCGGATGGTAATAGATATCAAAAGTATTGTTAAAGATAATTACTAAACGTGAAAATCATACCTGTCCAAATGGGCACCTAATGATTTTATAAAAAAAAATCAATAGTTTCATGTTGTACCACGTGAGCAGGT
>JACCGJ010025927.1:0-15216 GCA_013407085.1 Atriophallophorus winterbourni | reverse complement strand
AGATAGCAATAATTATTTTTATAACAAACACGGAAAGTTTAGTTTTATGGAACACGTTTTACTATAATGTATACATGTTTCATGTTATTCATCAGTTACACTGGTATTGACTCATTTATAGATGGCTCTTCACATTGACATATATTCTCCTAGATTTCTTCCTTATACCTAAAAAAATTAAATATTTAGATAAAAATGGCTAGCTGATAATATTATTCATTGTGGATTTGACATCACATCTGCGGCCCCTAGACAGTAGATCCCGAATGTTTCTCCATTAATTGCGTAGTGAATGTAAAAACTTGTTCCGTGTATGTTAAGCAGGTTCTAGTGCTAAAATAAACACTTGAGAAACGCTATACGTCTAGCAACTCAAGTTTCTTGTTATTTCTAAACATCAAACTATTCAAAACGTGAACAGTGTGTTGAAATGGAATGTATTTGTCATTAAAGCTCGATTAGGCTCAGTGTAGTTCAAACTTAAAAAAATATAAACTAGTTATGTCTTAGAGATGTTCTACTATTAAATTTTGAATAAAGCCTGAGAGATGTCCTAACGAAAAAGTATTTAATGATACATCATTTGGCAGTACCGATTCCAGGAAGAGTGGCTAGCGCTGTCGGATAAAGATGTTATCACGTGATTCAAACGGAGGTGGCGTTGTGCGAGGTAAACAATCAATACATATATCATACATACATCAACATCGCACATATTTATTGCCTTCAGATGCAGAGATATGCTGAGGTGGAAAAGACCGAACTTACTTTTCCATTTCCATTTCGACGTTTGCAAGCTGTCAGGAAAATGTTAGAAACCATTAAAAATGGTTATTTAGCAGAAAGCTAGAATTCAAATTAAATAGATAAAATGCCTAATGTTTGTAATTAGAGTTAAGATAATCGGTTGAATATTAGTTTAAATAACGCCAGAAAATTTTCAATAAAACCGATCGATATGTTGTCATAACTCTCAAATCGTTCCTGAAAACTTCGAATATTACGCTTCTGAGACTGATAAGGTTTGAATGCAGTAAAATAAACATGTCGTTTCGATTTCTGAGCATATAGTGCAACATACAGTGCAATGTAAAGGTTTTATATACGCCTACATTTACATCAAAATGTAGCTTTAATACATTTGACAACATTCTTGACAAAATAATCTATCGATTGAAGCACATGAATGGCATACATTAAGTAGCACATCACTGAAGTCAAACCAAATATTTTGTATAGAAAACTTTATTCGAAACTTAAAATGAAACGCACTTTGATATTGTTCGAACAGTTGAGAAAATCAAGGTCACGTAGGAGCGTAATGAGCTCGAATAACCTCCGAAATAGAGCACAACGGTTTTATACGGACAAACAAAAAGTTAAAATAAATGTTTTAGTAAAACAATAATACGGAACATAAACGTATTCATTTAAATAACACGAAATTTTTCATGAAAAACATATTATTTCAGAACACTCCACGTAGTTCGCCCATTTAGAATTGATAAAATTACCCTTATGACTAAATACATCCCTATTTATTGTCAAAAACCACAAAAATATTTCGCAAATTTTTTTGAAACACTAAAGGAGTGTTTTTTCATTTTTCCTTTTGTCGAAATTAACGGCTGTACATCGTCTTTTCTTTTGATTTGATATGCAACATGCGTTAACTCTCTCACCTTTCGGTGATGAGAACTCTCCTATTTCCATTCACATGTACACACACCTCTTCTCCTTACGAATCAATCCTGGTAGTGGCAAGTATTTTCAAGCACACCTCCGAAAGAATCTGGGCTCTCGTTGCGACTTGGTCGATTATCGCCCTGTCATACTGATACTGATGCTGATACTGAAACTACTGACGAGTTACACATAAAAAGTTCTTCATATTGACTGATTTACTTAGTTCAAAAAAACAAAATAGATTAAAGGAGTAACTAGAAAAATTTCAACGGAAGCATCCACGTTCCCACTGTATGTTTTTATTCGTCGTACATGTATTCTTACTAGCCATCTGAACGGAAACATATTTGTACTTTTCCATTAACGGTTATATTAGGATATGAAGGCCCACAACATAATTTTACATGTTTAATTACCTCTGGCATACACGTGGGGTACCAGCGGACGGAAAGAAGCAGCTCTTGGAGCCATGTGTTGTGATACACCTACATTCTGTGTCTTCACATTTTGAACATATGCTTTTGACCTTGCACATTTTCACTTGTATAATTTATGTATTGATATATGTGTTCCCAATAGGGTAGTTCAATTTGGTTAATTAGGTACCTTACTGTTACTTTTATATATAAATGACATACGTGATTTCATTTATCATAGTAAACTCTTCTTATTCGCTGATGACATGAAATTCGTTATAACATTTCGAAGCTATTCTAGCACAAACATTTATAGCTAGTCAGAACATTGATTTCACTGCACTTGCAGATTAGGCGACAAATAACGGTCTTGCGTTTGGACAGCAAAATCAAAGTTCATGTCTGTAAGATGCACGATACAATATAATTCAATTCTTCTTTACAAACAAAAAAGTTTCGTAACATTCACAATACAGAACCTCACGCAACTTCAATCAACAATACAATTACAATTCAGTGCGTTCGGCAAAATACATTGATTTTCCATTGTCACAATGCAAGTATTATTCTCGTTTAATAACAGATTACTTACTGATTATCTGGAAATAATTTGTAAATACTCTTTACTTCATATTTTATTAAACGTAAAATTGCGCTGCATAAGTGATACGCACAAGGTGTTGGAGATTGCATATACTACAATTTCATCGTACAAACATTTTAACAATTATTGATCATGCTCAGCATGTGTAAATAACGAAATTGTGTTTGTAAAATTCCTTCATATTTTCTTTAAAACAATTTGATTGTTCTTAATTGTACACAGTGATGTTACAGATACAGTCTACCTTGGGAGCAAACTGACTGTAAATGGCGACTGTGAAGATGAGGTCGGGAGAAGGATCGGGAAGGCGAACCAAGCATTCTGCATGCTAAATTCCATTTGCAAATCCTCCGCTCTCAGCATTAACTCGAAGATCAGACTCTTCAAGAGCAACGTTCTGAGTGTGTTGCTGTATGCATCGGAATGCTGGAAGACGACGGCTGCCATTGAGCGCAAAATGAACGTGTTTCAATCTAAGTGCTTGAGAAGGATTCTACTGATTTTTTGGTCACACACCATTTTGAATGAAGAGCTCCTGAGAAAAACTGCTCTTTAGGTGGTATCTACCGTAGTCAAAAGACGACGGTGGAGATGGTTCGGTCATGTCTGCAGGATGGATCCCAGTTCGCATACGAAGGTAGCCATTCACTGGCGTCCGCAAGGTAAACAAAAAAGGGGACGGCCCAAGGAAACTTGGCGCAGAACTTTAGAACTCGAACTACATGCACAAGGATTCACGGTGCAGCGTCAGACCGGAACCACTGGAGTGAAGTTGTCCTCGCCTCATGTACCACCCGGCACTCAGAGGACTGACTGAGTGAGTGAATAATTGTACCGTTTTTTATCTTCCTTTGTTTTGTGTATACATTTTCGTTGTTGTCTCATCCACTTTTACAACCTTGTTTGTCTAATTTAACTAAGCAATATTGCGTGAATTCCATGTATTTTTTCACGTGGTATTTGAATAAAACACAGACGATTGTTCACAATAGTATTGTTAATGGCATCCATTATCATTAATAATTTGGCGTTCTATCTTCTCAGCATTGAATGAATTTATTGCTTGTTATTAGGTACATTTGAGCACTTTTGGTTCACATCAATTGTACAACCCTGTAAAGTTGAGGTTTGTCCATAGTTGTTGTCCATCAATCTTGTTAATATTACTATAGCACATCCGAATCCATGTTCTAAATTTGTCGAACTAAGAAACGGGTGTTCTACGCGTTTACTAACCACTTTAGTCTATAAAACGTGCCTTGAATATCAAAGAATTAAGAAATATTTTAATGAAATCGATTTCAGGTTTATAGTTCGCGTTCACTAAACTGCGCTGCCTCTATGGTACGACACTTGTAACTTCTATTGGGCTTATCAGTGCCCTATCATCTCCAACACTAAGAACTCAACCAGTCGAGTAATCCCCTCTTCAATCTAAGAATCTGCCAACCACCCAGATTGGTTCCAATTTCTGTAATAGTATTTTGTGGTTAACACATCAAAGGCTTCCAACATATCGAAGTAAATACACGGATATAGTATCTATTCTTTACTTACATAACTGTCACCGATTCAGCATAGTCATCAATGGTCTGACCACGGACGTGGCTCACACACGAACTCCAGTGTTTTGAAGTTAACGTGAGACGCTAATTTGGCGGCAACAATTCATTTAAAATGCGCATCTACCGACAGGCAAAGGCTACTGTTCGGACGTATTTTTTGTTCCTCCAACAATTTTTACCTTCTCCTCGTTGCATCGGTTCGGATCTATACCATTTAAAGAAATCCGTGTACCACTCGACGATATCTATCGGATTTCATAGTTTTCGATCGTGCAAGTCGTGCTCCATTACATGTGAGCTCTCTGACATAGGTAAAGTTTAAAGACAAGTGGCAATCTCCTACAAACGAGAAAAGACCCGTTTTGTACCAGCAATTTTCAAAAGAGGATCTGAAGACATTTTTATATTACTACTTAATCACATCAATGTATCCAACGAATCAGAAATTTTCCCATCAGATTAGAAACATTTAGTTGTTATACAGATATATAGATCTAGAACACAACTTTATCAAATTGTTGATAACACGCCATGTGTATCTAGAATATTCGATACACGTTTCAGACACGCAATGCCACCTGACAGCAAACTATTTCATTTCAAATCAGCATTGATATAATTCATGGATAGCATATCATTGATACAATTCGTTCATTGATACAGCATGTCGCATCACCTGGCAACGTAAATTACATAACATCATCATTTTATTCTTGCCTAGGAGTCATAGTTGTTATCAATAATATTTCTGAAGACTTTGACAGTGTTTTTTGGATTTAAGGCAAGATCGTGTGTCGAATAGCATAGTATCCGAGAAATATTGTCAGTCATAGCAAATATCTTTACATAAATCATATCAAAATGAAGTAATATAATTTACGAGTAGCGATGAAACGAACTGCTAACTTGCTTAAACCAACGGCGTAAATAATATAGGCGATTCTGCGAAATCAATAGATATCAGTCAGTTTACATACACCATATTTTTACTACAGGGGTACATGAAATTGGTTGCCAACTATCGTTCATCAGGCGACAATTGCAAAGCTCTTTGATCCCTTTCAACTCTGCTTCACGAGATAAGTCGATAAATTCTGAAGTATGTAATTTTTAATGTCTCCAGAAAGCGATTCAATAGTTAGAACAAGGCAACGGATGGGAGCCTCGTCTGGATAAGCTGTTGGCCATTGGATGACTCAACGAATTGGTATTCTTGTAGCAAGAGGTACTCTTTACCAACTAACTTAGGTTTGATTTTCTAATGAGACCCAAAAACATTGCAACCGATTTATATAGTAATGACGCAAACAGGAACGTCACAATATTTAAAACCTTGGAGAAACGCACGTTGCTCAATGACCTATCTCGAAGTAATTGTTGTATTGTTTAGATTTATCTACAGATAATAAAAGTACATTATTTGTACCTTAATCGAAGTTAAAGCGTCAAATTTATATAAAATTTATCAGAGGAAAATATTCCTAAGCAGAATATTAGATTGTGTATAGAAATCGCGCTCTGGTGAAGTGAAGAACATATGTTTTGGATAAAACATCGTAAAATCACTGAATATGGTACGTGATCCCAATTACATTTCCATATTACTTTTACCTCTATACGCTACATACCGGAACCGATACCTTGTGTTAATATCTTAAAGTTAAAATCTACGTTCCTCGATATTCTATATAATATGCATCCTAAAACATCAATCTCACACCGCATTAAAATTCGTAAAACTCCTCAAACAAGAAATTGCACCGTAATGTTAGATAATGACACTTATTTAATCTTAAATAATTTGAAAAAATTAGAATCTGAAATATTGGGTCTACGTAACGAAATAACAACTTCTCCGACTTTATTTGATTCTCTTAAACCTTTTTTATCTCTCATGAAGCCTAATTCTATTATTGATCATGATATCCTTATACAAACCAATAAATTTGTTGAAACTCTTTGTACTGAAATTACTCAAAGAGAAACTCGTTCTAAGAATGTCATTTTATTTAATGTAGCTGATGATTATCCTTTAAAATACTTGAATAGGATTAATTGGCTTCAGTTTTCCATCTTCATAAACGTTTTGAGAGTTTATTCATGGTAATGCCATTATACATATGTTTATCATGAGATGACGTATAAATAATAGTACAAGTAGTGGCGCATATTATCTGCAATAGCAATATTTTATGGGCGCTATTAGAAATGAAGGAATTATCTATAAGTAAAATGTAATAGATTCACCGTGAATTACAAGACTAGAATATTGACATATCGAGTAGGTTCATCAATCAATTGATGATATCCTAATAATTAAAGCGTTCTGATAAAGTATATAAAGAAGCTGTGGTGAAACCTTTCTTTACAGTTCAACTCTGGCAAGTTAGATTTACAAGCAATAAGTTTATATTTCATGTGGTGTAGTGATGCTTCAATAATCGCTTGGATCAATACGTCCATTTTAGAAATAAATAACTTATTATGAGAATAACGATGCTAGAACTATCAAGGCTGAGTCTTCTAGTTCTGGTAGTTTATATGAGCTAAGAATATCAGGTTTTAACTTAGAAGTAAGGTAGGTTTGGTGTTGAGTCAGGTTGGTCCTCTCGTGTTTAATTTTCAATAATAAGAATTATATCTACTAAGTTTGAGACGAGATAAGATTTTAACTTTGTGATTTTAGTTGTGGTAAATCTGACATTGATAAGAAAAATGTTGACCAAATAAGGATCAGAAAGAAAAGTACGTTAAGTTGGTTATTGAGAATATTTATGGTTATTAAATTTCAATTTTTTTCTCTTGGTAAAGGTTATTATTACTAAAAGAGGTACGAGACATTTATTGGATAGTAAGTTGGATGAATAGATTGTGCATGTGTTCGTGGGAAAAGACTATTGCGAATCTCATTTTATATAGGAAGCGGTTATAATGCACAAAGGGTTGAGGTAGCTGTACACGGTTAGAGAAACTGTGTCCGACCCTATTATTATTAGTGTTAATACTAGTGTCACTTGCCCCCTGAAGCGTGAAGGTCCATTGTTTTGAAGGTATGACGCTAATTTTACCGCTAGTATCAACAAAGAAACGTAGACCATTTAATTTGACTGTAACTTTGAACAGACGACCTGTCTTAAGTGGGCAAGGCACATTAGTCCCTGTTACTGGCTCGATATTGATTTTGACGGTTTTTGAAAATTGGAAAATACATTTTGAGGCTGTATCCCCATATATCTCGCGGTATAAATGTATGCGCTCAGAGATTCTCGATGGTTGATGTTTAGATTTTGAGCGTGGTCGATTGCAAGATTTCGACAAAAGCGACTTTACCACAAGTGTTTGTTCAGCGATTCAGTACATTGACAGTGTGAATTAATCCATGCAGCGTCTACCGTAATCTGGTTGGCTTTCTTTACTTCTAGCATTTTATCAGCTGCTTGTGCTAGTTCCTCTAATGATTAATAGATACATAAATAACATTTTATTCTTGGAAATCCACGGCATATTGATGATGATCAATAAGTGAGTAAGTTAGTAATCAAACCAGCAATCACTTGGTAAATTTCGGTTGTGAGGTTTATAAACTACAATTGTTTGAAAGTACTCTCGTCAGTCTTTTTGTCTCCATGTAACACTTTCATCTAACGAAGAAGCTGGGATGCTTTTTATCTCCAAAATCATTTTAAAAAAGGTGCCTGGCTTCTTATGATCAGAAATTCAACTCCGATCTACTAATGCGGATTTGAGCTTTTCATATGGCTTGTCTTCAGGCCAAGCATAAATAAGATCACTGAACTCATCAGCAAAAAATTGAGATGGAGAAGGCGCACTACGTGAGAAAACATGATAGATTTCCTCGTGAAGATTCTGACTCTTCGAGATTCCTCACAACTTCGATGTTGCGGTCCATCGTTCTTTAACATTCTTCTTGTCATTTTTCCCCTCACCCGATTTTCCTTTCATACAATAACTGCTCATATATTGAATTTCTGTAAAACGGATTGATTATCATTTACCATGACCATTTAAACGAACGAAAAATTCCCAGCACGTATGACCTTGAAAATGTTAATAATGATTGTCTATTTTTTATGCTCCATGTATACAAACATTTTTGATAATTATCGATCACGCTTAGCATGCCTTGGAATTTCAAGAATAAAACATTTTTTTATTTATTTATTCCAGCTTGGTGTGCTGTTTACTTAGCGTAAGACTGTGCCCTCGTGTACCGAATAAAAGAGTGAACCAGAAGAAATAAACGAATTCGAGACAGCTCAATTCTTTGACAACTTTTAAGGTCTCTATAAGATCCTCCCTTAGATGCCTCTTACTACGTGAGAAAAGTCATAATGCTAACAGAGGATTTTCATTGTTGGTGAATGGCATCTCGATCATGCGAGATGCCATGCTGCACTGTATCTTTCTGGTTATACGGATTCCAAGCCTGGATACAGTATTCTAGATGTGGCTTTACTAATGCCTTGTAAAAGGGCAAAAGCACCTCACTTATTCTGCAAATGAGGGCTGAACGTGGTCAAAAGCGTTCCCTCTGGCCCTTTGAGCCAAAGCAGCACATTGCTCAGACCACTTAAAGTTTGCGGAAACTATGATTCCTAAATCTTTAATAGATTCAACCCTACGGAACTCTGTGTGGGCTGAAGGCGTACAGACAATAATGTTGCCTGCCAGTGTAGAGAACAACTGACTCTAGTCTAGGTTAAGGGGAAGTCCCCACATAACCGCCAATGTCGTCACAGCTTTTGCGTCATTTATCACATCGGAGTTATCCAACCTACCGACAGTATTAACGTCGTCAGCAATCAAATAACAAAGCGAGCGCAGTTGGTTGGCTAGATCATCAATGAAGATGAGGAACAGCAACAGCCCCAAGACCGAGCCTTGGGAAACCACACTCGTTATATGCGCACATGCGGAGTATGTATGATCTACTCTGACAGTGAAGGAACGGTCGCTAAAGAATGCGCGAATCAAGTCTAGAAGTTCTCCTGATACTCCTATGACTGAGAGTTTGAGAAGCAACAGCCTGTATTTGCCTGAATCGAAAGCCTTAAATAAGTCGCGATAGAAGACTTCTACCGATTTATCACGATATATCCTCTTAGTTACCTCGTTTAGAAAGCACAGTGTGTTAGTCAGACATGACCTGCATTTTAGGTATCCGTATTGTGAGGCATTCAGTAGAAGATGTTTCGTTATGTATACACCAATTTTGTTGCGGATCAACCTTATCATAATCTTACACAACACACTAGTTACGATAACCGGGCTGTAATATTTGTTCGCCGAAGAAGATCCTACCATATAGATAGGCACTACAATGTCTATTATCCAATCAAAAGGAAGGACCTTGAACAAATTGTTTTTGCAAATGTACATACTCTAATCTGATTGTACAAGGCTTTTGGAAATTATTGATCATGTTTACCATGCCTTGGATTTCCAAGAATAAAATTTATTTATTCATTTATTTAGTGTTCTGATCATTCGCGGATGGATGTTGTCAGGCCAAGCCGACTTGCTGTATACTATACTGAACAATACAGTCACGACATTGTGTACCTCAAATCTAAGATCAGTGCAGGGGGGGCGTTCAGTCAGTGCACACTGACGTGATGACGCAAAGACCTTCGAGATATCAACTAGACGTATCTTGCTTGGAAAATGCTGTATAAACAAGTGATCCTCTTCTATGCTTATAAAAACTTGAGAACCATCGTCTATTTTCGAGGTGATTACTTATCTTCGTGTTCAGCCTTCAGAATAATCGTAGCTGGAGTAACTTTTTGGATGAATATTCGCATCTTGGACGATTTTTATTTAGAAAGAGAACTTTACAGCACCTATCTCGGAAACCACTATAATTCGCGCGTACTTGAAACGAGCCTAAGTCGCGGTGACGTTCGCTACAGGCGGATGAGCTGAATACCATGTATGTTTACACTTCTGCGAAGGGGTACGAGAGGAGCGATTAGATTGTGAATTTGAAGGATGTTTTTCTTGATCTGCCCCACATCTTATTCACATGGTCAATGTTTCGCCATGACTGTAGCGCTGCTGCCTGCAGTGGGGCAGCAGGGTCGATCATATGAAATCATTTCGTCATATCGATTATAATGATGGAGCACATGGGAGACCTAAGCTTAACCCGCTGCTCGGTAATCATACAAAATAAAAACCATGCTAAGTCGAATTTTGCGTAACCATAATGGTTCAACACTCATCAAATTAAACCTTCCCTAGAAATAAAGGGGGTTGAAATGGCCCAAAATGATTTTCCTATTAGTACGTTAAAGGCTCACTAAAAGTAATCAGTCACGTCATCTTATGTGAGAATAGATCATATTAAAATATTCAAGAATTAGCAGGAATTTCATTTTATATATTATAAATTTACATTCGATTATAAGAAATTTTTAATGAAGTCAAAGTTTTTTCCGGCTCTCGTGAAAATGAATCTGACTTGTTCATTCAAATTGATAGAATATTGATTATCTAAATCGAAGTTCTCTAATTTTAGAAAAATGGATGGATGAACCCTTTATTATGAGATTGTTTTAAAGGCAGGAATATTCCCATCCTTATTGTGCGCCTGTAGTGATTTATACAGTCTTGTGTTTTGTATCATCGTTATTTGTTAATTCGTTAACATAGAAATTATCCTTTTATTTCTATTGCGGATAACGCCATAGTGATCTAGAGATTTCTTTTTATCGCTATCAGTAAAATCTCGCTGATTTTCTGCATGTTAACTCAGTGGAAAATATTCATCTGTTAAACACCATTTTTGCACATTCAACACACTCATTGATAACAATATACTCTTCGTCCACGCGCGGTCTTTGTTCTTCTGTGGTTAGTTCGGAGTCAAAATTGCATTTGGATATTACAAGAACCCACGCAGTCTAACGATCTATTTCTAAGGAGTGAGGAAAACGCATTCAATTCAATTCTACTTATAAAATACGCGCTATGAACCATTACACAATTGAGGATTACAAGAAGTAAGATGAATGTTTTAACCAATTATCCATTCATTTCTATTAATGATAACGCCATAATGATCTAGAGATTTCTTTTTTTCGCTATCAGTAATATCTCGCTGTCAAAATTGTCTGCATACGTTGTCGGTGAGGTTGTCTGATTAGTGCCTCTCTGAAAGTGGGAGGGTTTGGTAGAAGGGGTCGTGTTTGTCTTAGTTTCGGCAAACGCGGTGGGCGTAGATGCAGATGTCGAATTACACTCACACCTTGATTATCAGGTGCGGATGTCGAAATTTGGATCTATTAGAGTTAATTTCAATTACAGATTCACATTGCATTTGTTCATTGGTGTCTGAGGTATTGGTACTAATAGTGGAGCTGATAACTTTGCGTTTTTTATAGTTAAATTTTCGTTGCATGGGTGTTAAGTCCGGTTTTATGACCACATCCGAGAACCTAGGTATACATTTCAAAAGGTTTTTATTATCAAGTAAATACAATGCAAAACTCTTACCAGAGAATGTTAATAAAATAGGAGTCCGTTGTTTAATTGTGTTTTTACGGAGTCGAACTACAGTGAAACATTCAATGGGGATGCCATATGTCGAGAATATACATTTTTTAAAATCGTTTGAAGGGTAATCATCTGCAACATTAAGGAAGATAACATTTTCCGATAGAGCTCCGCTTTGATATATTTCAGTGCTCATGGTTTCTATAAATTTATTTGCTTGAATCAATATATCGTGGTCAATACCAATATCAGAGTTCATGAGAGATAAGAGCGGTTTTAGAGAACTATAGTTGGATTTGCATATTGCTAGTTCGTTTCTAAGTTCTGACAACTCTGATTCTAATTTTTTTCAGTTTTTTTCAGTATAATTGAAGTGTCATTGTTTAATCTATCAGTACAGTTACTAGACTTAGATAATTCACGTAGCTTAATTCTAGAAGATAATAGGGTTTTCGAGTGCATTCTTTCACCGGATATATTTCATGGATTCAACAGATATTATTTTAATGGAATTGAGTTAAAATATGTAACGAGAATACGTTGGATATAAGCAGAGTAAGTGTAATCAAAGAATTGGGATCACGTACCAAATTTGACCAGCCCGCGACCTTGTATGTGGATATTACAAGAACCCACGCAGACCAACGATCTATTCCTAAGGAGTGAGAAAAACGCGTTCAATTCAATTTCACCTATAGAACACGCGCTATGAACCATTACACAATTAAGGATATCAAAAAGTAAGATGAATTTTTCAACCAATTAACATTACACGCATTCGACACGAAAGATCCACCTCTCTGGTTTGCTGTATTCGAGTCATGTCGTGTTTAAACGCAACGCACACGCTACAACCGCGTATTTGGAATTCTTTCCACATAGGTTGCAGGAGAATTTGCTGATTTAATTTATGATCAACCCGCCACAGATCCTAACGATAATCTCGAATCTGCAACTAACTCTCGAAATGGTTACACCGATAAACAAAAACCGCGAAAACTTTTATCCAGCGCTGATCTAGGTTATCGAACATCTGCACCACATTAACGTCATTTGTTGCAGTTATAGGGTACACAGAAGGTTGACGAATGGGTACTACGACAGATCTGATTATTCTGTATGAACCGAAATTCCTACCAACGAACATTTTCAGTTTTCATTCCTCTACAGTTCTTTGACTTTCCTGGATCGTACAACGGACTCAACCCTTATGCAATTTATACCACAACATCTCTTTATCCCCTCTATTTTCTACATGTTTTTTTCAATTTAACTTTGGCAATTTTATGAACTTCTTTGGAATCACACCAACCAACATTTCGAAAGAGGAAATCAAGTGAGCCTTTTCTATGCTTGTAATGACGACAAAGTCATCGTCTCTTCTCAAGGTACCCACTCCTCTCCGTTTTGAGAATTCAGATTGAAAGTAGCTGCAGTATCGTTCGTGATGAGTATTGGTTTTTTGGCGAGATAACGGAAATAAATAAATAAATAAATGAATAAATATTTTATTCTTGGAATTCCAAGGCATGCTAAGCATGATCGATCCGGCTGGTGAACAAATTTTGGTTCGCTTCGTCGACAATTCTCCAAGAGTATTGGAGCACAACACCCTACTACCTACTCCCTGCTATTAGCCACACCCTCGCTCATCCCCCAGAATTTATTAGATTTTCTTATTCTGATGGATTTATGTTCCTTTTTTAATCTTCTTATTCAAACTTTCCTTAAAAACATGAATTTATGCATATATAATTTATTTATCAATTTCTTATGACAATTTCATTACAATTCGCACCACGTTTTCCATATTTACCTTCCATTTCTGTTCTCCATTTGTTTCTTGCATCCTTGCCATTCGTAAATCTTGACATAATTTGAAGGAAATTTTATTTCTATCAGATAACGAAAATTTTATTCTTATTTACTGTATATTCATTTCATTATTA
The DNA here is from genome assembly GCA_013407085.1 of Atriophallophorus winterbourni. Taxonomy (NCBI): domain Eukaryota; kingdom Metazoa; phylum Platyhelminthes; class Trematoda; order Plagiorchiida; family Microphallidae; genus Atriophallophorus; species Atriophallophorus winterbourni. The sequence continues at coordinate 1,478 of JACCGJ010025927.1, read as the reverse complement.
AACGGAAAAATATGTTCAAAAATCCCGCTCACTTCGGTCACTTGCACCGTTCTATTTTCTTTTGCTTTTCAAATTTTGATAATCTGATCATGTATTGCATGCCTTGGATATCCAAGAATAGATATTATTATTATTATGATTTATGATTAGGAATTTTGGATTTCATAAAATCCAAGTTTTTCCTACCAATAAGGATATATCGGAATGATGACCAAACATAATAACATTGTAAAGTTTGAAACGGAGTGGCCACGCAATTTAGCGTAAAGGCATTTTCCATCTAGAACATCGACGAAGTATGTTGTCTATTCCTAGTTCCGGATCCATTAAATTAAGTTACACTTGGCACGCTTAAATTCATCTGGCTCTGTGCGCTGTGAATTAACAAATTCAGGCCACATATCGATGCTTTGATTTAGAAAGTTGAGGCCGAATAAACCCAAATTTCAGTCGAGATAATTTCATAGCATCTCGTAAGGTCTAAGCAACTGGATTAGATTGGGTACCAACATGCCTCCACAGGCACGGTATCGTGTGTACGTTTATGAACGTCAAGCGATTCGCTGCGAACATTGGGAAACGACTAGTTCGATTTGTAATATAATACAAAACGGTCATCAAACCAGTCCAAAAGTTAACGTTTTTGACAAGTTCCCCCAATAGCGGACGACGTTGCATCAAAGGGATGAACTGTCGTCAAATTTTTTCAATGAAATCGTCCATATCATTATCTTCCAAACAAAGATTTCTAAGTGCGTTTCTTCCATAGTTTGGCAATTTGACTTGTGGAAACATCTGTTTGAAGTCAGCAGCAACAGCATAGGCATAAAATGGAAAGCAAAGAAAACTTCGATCAAATTGTTCGTCAGAATTGTTACCTGAAGTAATAGATCATTCAATGACACACCATTGGGTTTAGCCGCACAATCGAACTGTACTATCAGCTCTTCCCGTTTCTTTCAAATTATTCAGAGCGGGTTCGATATAACCAGGCTATAGAGCTTAAGTGCCATTCCGTTGTCAAATTATTTGTGGTGAGTTTGTTACTATCAGACTTCCAAGGTATTGATACTTCAAAATGACCCTTAATAATTTATGATCGCCTTACGAGAGACAATGCTTCTTCGTCATTGCGTAGACGGCTGTTACATCCATTGAAGGACAATCTTCAGGTTAAGAAATTAAACACAAGATATTCATTGAGGTTTGCATGCTAGTTCTTTCAAAAATCCACCATCACAACGTTTTCTCTGCCAATAGACTGCGACTGCCTATTAACCGCTGTTCCAACGCCCAATATGATTGAGGAACATCACAACCTATCAGCACAGTCAAAGGCTTATCGCTAACATCGAATAAGTCAAGGCCATTATTGAACATTGTTGCAACTAGAGTAGAGGCCAGAAAAAGAATTTCGAATCATTTCGCACATGGAATCGATAAACTCAAGAAATGAATGAATTTAGAAAATTTTAGCA
>JACCGJ010025926.1:0-13603 GCA_013407085.1 Atriophallophorus winterbourni | reverse complement strand
CAAAATGAGCTATTGAAACCGCCAAAACATTCTTTCAAATATGTTCGAGCTCATTGTGAACAGTATCAAGATGCGCGTGTGGCACCGACAGATTTGTCGCCAGCAGAAAGTTCTGTCAATGATCTAATACAGACAAACGATGATGATTCCTCAACTATGCCGCTTGGCGAAAAAGGAAACGTTGAATTTCATACATCCTATCATAGTATGGAGAACGCTCCCGTTGCTCTGGATATTCAAACTGCATCTCAAAAGACAGTTCGACCGATTTATAAAAGTGCCATTGTTCGTGCTGAAGCTGTTTTATGTGATGATGAAAACTTGACCTCCCTATCAATCGACTCAAGCGCTACTCCTGTTATCACGTCCACATCCGCCAGTATCATTGATTCAAACAGAAAATCTGGTTTTCATTACCAAGAAAGTGGCTTCAAAGTTAGCAAAATTCAGAATTCATCAGATACCAATTCAAATAAATCACCGAACCCATCTTATCAAGCGAATTCAGCCCTGCCTTCTAGCTCATCTGAACGATCGCCAGATAATGTACTTTTCAAAACCGCTAGAGGAAAAGCCTTACTGGCACTTTCGATTAAAGCCATTGAAAAAACGATAAAATTGTTGGCAACTGTGAATGATGTTTCGAGTGCGCTGGAACCCACGTGGAGATCGGAACGTTTGTTGAACAAGCTGTACCGGGATTATTATAACACAGGATAATTCGAAAACTGCGGTGTTTGTGGTGATTGTTCGATTAAAAATCAATAATTCTCGATCATTTATCATCATTCATTCAACAATAATCAAATATACTGTTATTCAAGTTCTCGTTGTAAAACCTACATTATCAATACATACTGTAGTTCGAGTGAGCGTAGTTTGTTCTCACTTACATTATTGGGTTGAATTTCAATTCAATACAATTCAATTCACCACACATATGTAGTTTAAAAAGTTGAATAAAATATATAGCGATATCGATGGATTGCGGAATTTCTTGACACTACAACTACAATATCTCATATCATGAATTGTTTAAACGTACCAATTGTCATCATTTATTCGGTGATTTTATGAAATATTTTAGAACGTACATATATTGCCATTACATTTTGTAAAGATATAAAAACTACTAAATTAAAGATTCTATGTTTCGAAATATCACAGGATGATTTTGCTGATGCAAAAAACTTTTGAATTTGTTTCTTAGTTGGAATAATTCATGATTCCAACGTACATTTGTACTAATGAAGTATATTAATTTAATTAAATCACCTTTATCGGCATTTTTTAAGAAAAATTTTCTCACCTAATGTTCTTCACGCTATTATGTTACTATCTATGTTTTCATATTCAGAAGATGAATGTTTTGAGCACCTCTTTGTCATAAAATGTTTAGCATCACACAGAATATATGTTGTTACTTCAATTTTCATACTGAATGAATATGAATTACATGTGATAAACGCCTTATATTCGCGCTCGGTGTAAATCCCGATAATCAAATACAATTTAAATGATTGAAAAACTTTCAAATTGAAAGTATATTTTGTTTCATTTACATTGATATCGGCCTACTTTGAACTCGTATTAAGTTTCAAAAGTTATATAGAGTAATATGTTTCACACAAGTTAATTTTGTTAACGTTTTTACAATGGTTTTAAGCTTCAAAGCAGAATATTTTGCAATACAGCATAGAAATGAAATAATTCATTTTATTATTCGTTTTTTTATTTACAATAAAGTAAAGATTTCAGGTAAAAGTCTTTCATTGGGCTGTCAATCTTAAGTCACGAATCACGCTCTTTTGCAAATTGAAATTAAATTTTACTTTAGACCACAACAGTGTTTCAGAAATGAGTTTAAACGATTGGTGAAAAAATATCACTGGCAATCAAGATTTAAACCTTGGATTTAAATGGATAGGGTATTTTCGTGTTTCGGCTTCCCGCGACTCTTTTATAACAAGTGGCTAAGTGTCTGACGCTTGTCAGATATGTATTCTTATTCGTTAGAAAAATATTGAACCCAGTCCTACTTTGAATACAGTCACATAAACTGAGACTATGCAATATTTCACTGTTCTGAACATTAAGAAGTTCAATTACTAAGTTTGTCGCGTTATAAATTTTACCAAAGAGAGCAATATCATTTCACATCCGAGGAGCCCATAAGTATAACGCATACTCTATCGTTGGAGGAAGGTAAATATTTATTTACCTTGGTAATGTGACATGCGAGAATCTTAAATTTTCATAATGGTCTGCTGGCCCGTCGATATACATCCTATCACATAAATTAGCTTCCGAGATTTTCGTTAATCCAACTCTAAGGTTATTTTCCACATAAATTCGTCCCAACTTTACGTTTTGTGAACGATATTTTCAAGCAACAGTCTTGCAACTTTGAAACCTTTAGTTTTTCTGTGTAATGAATACCAGCAGAACTGATATTCGTTAAAAATTTCTGATCAAACGTGAATATACCTATTTAGATTTTATGATTGGAAGGCAAAAAAATCGGTCCAAGCACTAACACTCTAAAGACTCCGCTGGTAAACTCAAACGTTTTAACAACACCTCATTTACTGTAAGACTTAAGCAAACATTTTACCTACACCATTCAGAAAGTTGATTTCTATGTAATTGTTGCAGTCGCTTCTATCACTCTTATTCTAAAGAGCGTTATGATCTCTGTGTCTCGCGTCTCTTGTGGGACACACTCCTCCTGTCAGCACTGAAGAAGCAAATGGTAAATAGGCAGTAATATTGCTTTTCTGCAGCATTTGATGAACGCAGGTGGAATTCTGTTGTTACCAGTAGCATTCCCATTTGCTAAGCGGTCTATTGCCCTAATCATCAACAGTAAGGGGAGTATACAGCTGTACAATAGTTGGCAACCGTTGAAAATGTTCAAGCACAAGCGGTAAAACCGTACTGTTCCTAGAGTAAAGAGAGGAGAAGTACACTACCCATCTTTCCATCTGCTCAGTTTTGCCGAAAATCGGGTTGTAAAATACGGACTTAATGGGTGCCGTTTTAATTTTGTTTGGACCAATCTCTTCCTTGATCCCATCATACATACAGTGAAAGTTTCCAGTATCCGCTGTTTTTTTAATACTGATGCTAATTTCTTTCCAATAGTCATTTGCACATCGTCTTGCAGTCTGTTGGACCTCATTTGTAGCTGCTTACAGAATTTGTATGTTTTCATCTGTTGGCATACCTTTAAATTTGAAGAATACTAGCCGTTTCTTATCAAACACAACAGTCATCTCAAAAGATTTTGTTTCGAAGCAGTCGCTAGTTTAAGCTTTCTTTGGACCTTAAGTATAGAGCGCGATTCAGCATAGGCAGTTTTTTATAGCGATTCCCAGTTTTATTAAGCCGATTCGAGTTGGATTGTCTTGTTGAACTCGGCTCTAAAGGCTTTTACAAATCGTGCAGCTAGATTAGGTTCGCACATGCGAGTGACGTCTATCCTTGGTTTAGCAGACAATTTGGTGCCGTGAAATCTCGATTGGGGAAACTTCAGTTTAGCACAAACCAGCGAATGGTCAGTATCGCAGTCTGCGCTTTGATATGATCTAGTGAGGAGTCCGCTTCCTATATTAGTGCGTCTAACAAGGATAAGATCAAGCTGATGCCAATGTTTAGGGCGAGAATGTTTCCGAGAGAATTATGTTGTTGCTTTGTTGGAGAGAAATTGTACCTAACACAAAGCCTGAACTGAGTACACAGTTTTAAAGGGCTGTCTATTTTCATGGATTTTACCAACTCTGAACCTTTTGAGACAGTTTTGCAAAGACTGGCAATGAAATCACCCAAAACCACTACATCGTTTTTTGTGGCACGTTTTTGAGAACTGTTGCGAAGTTATGATAAAAATCGTCTTTTTGAGCAGGCGTCGCAGAGAGCATAAGCGTTGAACAACGTTATGTTGCCAGTAATGCACTTTAGATTTAGAGACAAAATCTGTTAACTCCCGCTGTTGCTCGGTTTTGCTGCTTTTAGTAGGCTGTTTTGCGCGGTAAACCAAACTACAGGCAGTGGTTGCTCACCAAAACTCCTTACTTTCCAAAATGATGTGTAATTTCTTCCTGTTAGCATTCATATATATGGTAATCGCGTCTCTTGCAGGGCAGCCACGTCGACCTTCAGCCTTTTTATCTCATTGTTGATTACAGGTGATTTTCTTACGCAACTGATATTTGAAACATCGTCATGAAATCCTGGAAGCATGGACCGGACGTTCCAAGTTCCTAGTTTCAGAACCGACCTATGTTGTTTAACAATTCGTTTCGCTGATGCGCAAAAATACAGTCTTCTTGTCGGTTGATTCCTAATCCCCATGAGCCAACGAGGATAGCAGACAGTGACGAGACAGCACATTATTGACTGGGGACTGCGCAGCTTGAAGCGGGTGGTAGCCGTTTAATGAGACCAGCAAATCTCTCCCACCGTTGGAAGCAGCCTCAGACGCTGAGCTCTATGCCAGGCGAGCTATAGCTTTTAACTGGTATCTGCTGCTTCCCGTGTTATTATCATTAGAAGCGTAATAGATTGTCCTCTTCATTGGTGCGTTTAGATGTTCGCCAGGGCAGTTCAATATGGATAACTATCTGTTGCCCATCTTGCAAGTGCTCCCTCTTCACGGCACTATTGGAACCTAAGGAACAGCTAGTCTGATACGTTTTGACAACGAGGCCGTAGAAGTAGCTGGCAGGACGATGTTGAATACAACTTCGGACTGCCTAACGGCGCTCGGGGTCCGGATTTTTCTTCGAGGTTGACTCCTGAAGCCGGTTCGATTATTGGATGCAGCCATAAGTTAGTGGAGGTTTGAGATAAAGGTTTTCCTTCCCTTAGGTGGACCGCCTTCATGGACTTACCAGCTCCACCTGACCGAATCATGCTGGTTTTGAGGCGCCAGTCAGCCGCCTGCGCTCTTTCTCCTGTCATTAGAAGCAGTTCCCCTGGGACATAAAGTACCACGCATACAGGGCAGGAGCTGGGCTTGGTTGTCAGAGGCTATATGAGAGGCGCGCCATTAGAGCATTTTTGGAATTAGGAGCTTATCCCCTAAAACGCCCCTGCTGTGACAACCTTGGAATCATTGTTAATGTACACAACAAGATAGGCGGTTAGAATATACAGTAGGTAAGTATTCGGGAAACAAATAATTTAATAAAAATTCGTCTAATTTCGTTTAAAAGTCATGCAATCTAGTGGAGCGAACAGCGGTAGAAGGTAAACTGTTCTAAGTAAAACAGACACGGAGAAAATAAAAATACCTTCCAAAATTGATGTTGGAATATTGTACCACCAGCATATATTCATGGGTCAGATAATTTATTGTATCTTTTTGCGCGAATAAGTCCTGTAAGGGATGGTTTTGGTGTATGGAATATTGTGTAAAGTAAAATTAGGTTTTCTCGGATTCGTCGATAGGAAAAGTCGAACAGATTCAGTTGAGCTATCCTTTAGTTATGAAGCTTGTTTCGATTAATGAGAACTAATTTTGTTGAGTGGTGGTAAATTCGCGTCATAAGTTCTTGAGCCACGAAGACCATGGCTGCACAGCGTATTCTATGACTGACCTTATGATCCTTAGGAATATATTGGATGAAAATTTCTCAGATACCCGTTTGAGTAGATTAAGGACACGTGATTCTTTTTTAAAGGCAGTGCTATTTTCAAGTGAGGTTTTTAAACTGGAGCATTTCCAGGTATCTAAATCTTTTTCTTCACTGCAATTTTCAAGGATATGTTTTGTGAACTCCACTCGATTCCCCACATTCATGAGCCTGCATTTGTTGAAGTTAAACAGCAATTTGTGCTTCAACGACCAATTGTGAAGCGTATCAAGATCTTATTTTAATAACAGACAATCTCCTGGACTACGGATACAACTCCATATTTTTATGTCACCAATAATAGCGAAATGTAACATCGAACAAGTTTCGGTTTTTCGTTGACATGAAGCAGAAAGAGGATCGGACCAAGGACTGAACCTTGGGTTACTCCATTAGTTGCTGCGATTGGTTTTGATAATGCACCGTCAACACCTACCCCAGTAGTGCGATTTTCTGGGTTGTCATTTAGCCAGTTCAACAACGTTTTGGTGATACCAAACCCTTCAAGCTTCTGCACTAGTAGGCTTTGATTAACATGTTCAAATGCTTCGAGGCTATCGATGTAGCAGGGACGAATTGCTGGCCTCTTTTCTACCGCTTGTGTCCAATCATTCAGTGTTATCAGTAAATTAGATAAACCGCAATAATTCATTTTAAATCCATGTTGTTTTCTCAAAAGCAACTTATTATTTTCGAAATGTTTTATTAATTCTTCAACAACGAGGCACTCAATTAATTTGGAAATCATGGGTAACCTATTTACGGGTCGGTCATTCGAAACATCGGAGCGATTTACTCATTTATAATTTGGAGTAGTTATTTCACGTTTCAAATTGGTAGGAATCACGCCATTTGACGATGTTTGATTGTACAGCAAATCTGCATATTGCTTTAATATGAGCGGGGTTATTCCGTCGTCCCCGGGAGACTTTCCGGTTTTTAGATTGAATAATGTTTGAAAGACGCGTTTCGATGTGCCATTTATTTCACTTAGGGAAACCGTGGTTGAAATGGTTCAACTAAGGATCTAAATTGCATGCTCGAAAAACTTGAGTTTAAATAACATTAGTTCACTGGAAAGTGTACAGCATTTGTACCACTCAGATTCGTGAACGCACGTTTCACGCACGTTTTCAGAATACGAATACAGACATTTCTCTTTCAGTCGAGTTCGAATTTCATCTAGAACAGCAGAAATCGGAGTCAAAGATTCGTTTCTTGATAGGCACATCCAATTGCGACGTCGCCTTCTTATTCGGGATTGAAGGTATGGAAACCTAAAGAAGCGCACGCAGTAGGCCTAGACGAGAAAAAGGATATATATTTACACAATCATTTAAAAATAAAACGTGCCACCCGGCAATGCACGAGAAAAAGAAAGAAAAAAGGTAAAATATGTGGGGAATTTTTTTGTCCATTGTTCCACATGTCGATTTTTTGATTTTTTTGACATTTTTCACAAATTTGAGGGGGGAACACAAAATAGAATGCACTCTCTTTACTGTTGCCGGTTCTCAGCCATCGTCGACAGCGTGTCAAGCCACAGACACTCACTATCCCTTGGACCCCACCCAGGAAGCCGCGTTCGTCCGACCCGAGCTAAACCCGACGTCAAGCGTTTTAAGGCCTTCTTCCAGGTCAGCGGTTGTCCACCTGAACACCGCCGCCAGCCTGGGCCAACCGACACACGCAGCGCGCGGAAGGGTAGGCGCGCAGGCTTCATTCTCAAGACATGCCCTAGCCAGCGGAGACGGGAACGGTCGATTACGTCTCGTAGCATCAGGCTGTCCACACCGAGAACACGGTGCCTCACTTCAACGTTGCTAGTGCGGTGTTGCCACCACACTCGTGCAAGCCTCCGTAAACATCGATGTTCAAACACCTCAAAGCGCCGGAGCTCCTCTGCGCGTACTGCCCAGCTCTCGCACCCGTAAAGCAAGACCGACCTGACTGAGGCCAGGTAAACTCTCCCCTTGAGTCTCAAACTCACGTCAGACCGCTTCCAGAGATGACCTAACCTAGTGAACGCGAAGCGAGCTCTCGCAATGCGAGAGCCGATCTCACTTTCCAGCCCTCCTCCCGCCGTGATGCAGCTACTAAGATAGGTGAACTGTTCCACACAGTCCAGACTGAGGTCATCGACCGTCAGAGTGGGCTGCAACCCCTCCCAATCTTGAAGAAGAACCTTACACTTAGTTGGAGCTAAGTGCAATCCGTACCTAGACGCCTCCAATGCTAGCTGGTTCAGGGCATTCTGTAGGAACACCGGATCATCACCAAGCAAAGCAATATCATCGGCATAATCAAGGTCAGTGACACGGTTACCTGGAAGTAGCTCGATCCCACCCTCAGTGAAGCTACGGAGAGCATTCTGGAGGACATCCTCGATCGCAAAGTTGAACAAGAATGGGGACAGCGGACAGCCCTGTCGCACGCCACTGGTTGTGGGAACGCCGGCGATAGGCTGCCGTAGACCCTGACCCTCCCTGAAGAATGAGAATAGAGCTCCTTCAAGATGGCGACATACTTAGGAGGGATGCCACTCCTAAGCAAGCAGTTCCAAAGAGTAGTTCTGTCCACCGAGTCGAACGCGGCCCGGATGTCCAGAAAAGCTACGATGGTTGGTCGCCGGTACAGGTGTCTGTGCTCTAATAACTGTCGCAGGACAAAAAGCTGATCCACGCATCCTCGCCCCGGGCGGAATCCAGCCTGTTCCTCACGGCAACGTAACTCCCGAATGGGCGATAGCCGACGAAGGAGGATGGAAACCAGGAGTTTAGACGCGACAGGAGTCAGGGATATCCCACGATGATTGGAACACAGATTCCGTGCGCCCTTCTTAAAGATTGGGATAACCGTCGATTCACCCCATGACGCCGGGACCCGCTCCTCAGCCCATACTTTGGTAAACAAATCACGTAACTCCGCTGCCACAAGATCACCTCCCTCTTTAAACAAAATCGGGTGGAGGTCGTCAGGACCAGGTGACTTGTGGCGCTTCAGTGCTCGAATTACCTCTCTCACCTCCTGGAGATCAGGAGCGGCTAAGGAAACGGGCCAAGGCGTGCAAATCGGTGTCTCAGGCGGCGAGGTCGGAGGAGGTGGCTGGCTGAACTGAGCACCAAAGTGCTCAGCCCATCGTTCTAAGCGTCTACTAAGATTGGTGATCGGCGAGCCGTCGGTTTCGCAAATAGTCTCGCTCACTGTATTCAGTTTCGAACCAGTAGCTCTAATTAACTGAAACAATTTGCGAGTATTGCCCGATGCGGCTGCAACCTCCATCTCACAAGCACGTTGCGTCCACCAGAACTCGCGGTCATTCCTTAAGCTGGCCTTTAAGCGGGTATTTAATTCTCTCCGAGCACGGTTGTGTTCAGTGCCGGTGGGTAAAGTTCGACGGTGATCGATTAAAGCAAGTGACTGGGCCGAGATCCAAGAGCGTGGCAAAGCGCGGGTGGGTTGACAGCTTTCAGAAGTAGCGCAGGACAGTGCTGTCCGAACGAAGTTCCAGTGCTGCTCCACATCAGACGGGGGTGCTTCTGCGAGCTCCCTGGTCAATGCGTGATGGAACTCGGTTCTGACAGCGGGGAGCATCAAAGAGGCGGTGTCCACATGAGTTCGTCTTGCGCGTGCCTTACCCCCAAATTGGAAGTTGACTGTCGCACAGACTAGCGCATGGTCTGAGTCCACACTGGTGGTCCAGTATGAACGACAATCCTTGATGCTACCACGCCACCTGTAGCTAATAGCAATGTGGTCAATTTGAGACCAGACGTGCTGTGATGGTGAGCGCCATGTGGCCATTCGACGCTGGGAACGCCGAAATGTCGTACTGGAGAGACAGAGGCGGTGATCGCCACAGAATGTGAGCAATCGCTCTCCGTTATCTGAACGCCCGCCATCCAGCCCATACTGACCTCCAAGGTGGCGCTCGTATTCAGACAGGCGACCAACGCGAGCGTTGAGATCTCCTGCCATGATTACGACATCTGTCCTGCGTGCCTTGCGAAACAAACTATGCAACTTCTCATAGAAGTTGTCCTTACTGAGATCCGCACTACAGTCCGTTGGGGCGTAGGCAGAAATCACAAACAAATCCCTCCGCGTTTCGCACCGCCTGTTCACCCGACAGTGGCCACGAAATCGTGCACCGCACAGTCTGCTGTCAACGGGAATCCACTCTAAGAGTGATTGCTCAGCACGGGAGCTGAGCGCGATACCGACGCCAGCCAATCCGGCAGAGGAAGCATCCGGGTCACTAGAGAGGCGCAGGTGGAATCTGCTGTCTGGTTCAGCTGGTGAGACCAACTGACAGACTTCGCTTGTGTCACGGAGACGGGTTTCCGACAAGCAGCAGATATCAATGCCTAACGTCTCGAGCGTTCGTGCAAGGCCGGCCTGTTGTCCCGGTTGTAGCAAGGTCCGAACGTTAAACGAAGCTAACCTAAATGAAACCCGCGGGCGTAGAAGAGTTGCAGCAATCGACGGCTGTCTAGACGGCATGAGTCGTACATCAGGTAGGGAGAGCGAATCGGGGATGGTAACATGTGGAGAAAAGGTGGAAGCAATAGAAGAGATAGAGTTAGGAATTTCTAGGATTGTAATTGTCATTGTTTGGGTGTGGGCGTGATACTACCCGGTTGCCCAGGCCGAAGTAGAGGAGTTGATCTTGAGGACTCCCACCTCAAGCCTTTGGCCCGAAAGCCTAACCCGCAAGGCAGCGGAGCGAGATTAAGGATCGCACCTATCGGGGCCGGATACTGTAGATACAGTTCACAAGCCATTCGCGAGGTAGAGACCACGCAGGGACTCCCGACATCATCCCAAACCAGTCGAGCCGGTGATCCTTGCGGATTCATACGCCTCTCCTGGTATACAATGTCCACGAGGAACAAGAAGCATTGGTGACTTTTGGTAGTGGCGAGTCACGTCCGCCACGTTATGATATCGTCTTCGGTGATTGTGGCTTTTTATAGGGAGTCTACTTGCCAGGCAAAAACCCACCACATCCTCGGACATCACCGTTGTAAGGATACTGTGTTTGTCTGGCCTTTCACCATTGACCAACTGGTAAGAATAACTCTGAAGATGCCACGAAGACATCACCCAGTATACCTCAATGGATCATCGAGGCACGCAAGCCGCTGCACCACGTCAAGGTCCAGTCTCAGCGCACCGGCAAATTGAACTGAAGCCCAAACAGAGCGTCTAGAATTTCGTTTTGTAAAATGCTGTAGAGCCGCACCTACCACTACCAACGGTGTACCCTATGTCCGTTCTTAATCTTCAACAATCACGAAGCCAAGAATTTACGTGGGCAAAAATACTGTCCGGTTGCATAGGCCTAGACAGATATGAGAAAGAAAATAGAAGATAGAAATGGTAGTGAGACTCCAGCGTGTTTCAGCATGCGGCTCACAACCGGTTTAGTACGGTGATAGCCGCACAGCACAGAAGTATGGCATGGTGTGATGTGTGATGTGAAAGCACAAGCCTGATCAAGGCAAAGTGCCGCATAGTCAGAGACTGCACATGGGCGATATTACTGTCAGGTTGCCCAGGCAGATATGAAAAATCGAAAATAAAGATGGTAGTGAAACTCCAGCATGTTTCAGCGGTCTCTGACTGTACGGTACTTTGCCTGGATCAGGCTTGTGCTTTCATACATACATACATGTTTCAGCATGCAGCTCACTACCCGTGTTAGCCGCACAGCATAGAAGTACTGCACGATTTCGCATCCGTGTGACGAGTAGCTTTATTTTTGTTACGGCGATAGTCATAACAGACATCAGAAGGCTTGGGTAGCTTTGTAAATTAAATACGAGAACTGGATTGATTGTGAGAATTTGTTTGGGATGACGGATGTGCTATCGTGCTGCACTTCTGTGCTGTGCGGCTAGCACCGTGCTAAATTGAATGGCCACAGGTAGTGAGCTGCATGCTGAAACACGCTGGAGTCTCACTACCATCTTTATTCTCGATTTCTCATATTTGTCTAGGCCTGGGCAACCTGACAGTAATATCGCCCACGTGCAGTCTCTGACCGTGCGGCACTTTGCCTGGATCAGGCTTGTGCTTTCATATCATACTATGCCATATTGAAGAGTTCATCTATTGTAGCAGTCAGCTAGTCACTTTCTGCTAATAACAGACATGATGCATCACCGAAAGCTTATTAAGTGCAAACTGGTTGCAAGTTTAAGGACCCACCGGGAAAGTTGGTGGAGTTTTAAGGCTACCAAAATTGTATATGTGGCGGCTTTTGGCAATTTGAGCAAACTTTCAGTTCATCTGAACTACGAGTAGCGGGTGGTTTGGCATTAGTAAGGTGATACGTACGGCCGATGATTCATCGATTTTTAGCATGCATTGTCGCATGAAGCGTTGGACAGAGCACGTTGAGACACAGTTCAACTTGTTTTCCTCACCCACCAATCTCGAGGATGCAGAACACTGTACCTCATGAGCGATTTCTCCCGAAGCACCCACTCAGTCGATGATCTACAATGTACTCTAGATGCTTAAGCTCCATAGGACATTTCCAGATGCCTTACTACCGTCATTGTTTAAGGATGGCTGTTTCACTGGTTAAACGTCAAATAGGAAGAGTAGATCCTTGAGGAATAGAATGAGTTTCGTGCCCGTTGAAATCATCACAATCTGTCAGTTACTAGAGCAACGCCACTCATTGTAAGCTTTTAGGTTGTCCTGTCCTTATTGAGTACCAGGTCAGCATAAATCTTATGAATTTAAGATAATAGCCTTTCGGTAATTCTGTACTTTTCACTTCAACTGTCCGATTTTGTCTAATTTAGTCGAATGATCACCCGACTGGATTCGTTGGCTAGTAATGCTTTCGGGACGGGCTTTACTTAAAAATGTCAAGCGGAGTTCAAGCTGTCGAGTAACAATATGTCATAGAATAACGTGAAATGTGGTCTTGTACGTATGCCATTATTCCATTTGTTCGGTTTTACTATTGTAAACTGGACCACTGAAAGTTGGTATGATGATAAAGGACGCCCAGACAAAGCTGCTTTGTTGATTTGGTGTGCTCAGCCATGAAGATTTCTGTTCTATCAACCTACAGTTTGCTTTTTTATCTGCATGCTGTATTTATGGACACAATAATTTATCGTTTTTCTCTTTTTTGGAGCTTTTTTCATTCTTATTATCTACTAATTGAGTGCAAATACGCTTTCTTTAATGACAACAGCTCTATATCCACCGATGCTCAACCTATTGAAATTATAAAAGACAAAAGCGATACCTCAAAAATAAATCGAACTCATCATCATCATGATCAGGAACAGCATTACACCGGTAGCGTGTACTAAATTCGAGTACGTGTTCGGAATCTGGCGTGGATGTGTTGTTATCAGACTTCGACAGTTTTAAGTGACTGATAGACTGCTGCGAGTTCAATGGTAAAGTTTATTTTCCCCTAAACCTGATCTTACTGTCTTCACCGGATGATGTCAAAGAGTCAGAATCCGGTTGTGATGTATAAATGTAGGGATGTGAGCATCACGATATATTCATCTTTTCCTTTCATACGTTTCGTTTACTGGTAATTTACTGTTGTATGTCTTTATTTGTACCTGTACATTTCCAAGTTTTTATTTCAGGCTGCTCCTAAACTTTGGATACCGTTCTGTCTCAATAGTTGACGATTCACAAAATGTGCTCAAACCAAGGCGGATGTAATTCCGATAACCCGCGACATACCAAGCTCACGCACCGACGAGACGTTTGTGTAAAATGTAGTGGTGCAAACGGCCCACCTGCAATTTTGGTCCGCTCTGATGACCCGGCCTTGTGCAAGTTGGTTACTTCAGTTTTTTCGCAATCATCAGATTATGCTTTCTCAATGCATGCCTACACAAATTCAAATCCAGCTTTGGAAAATCAAATGTGATACCTAAAGATTCTAAAGTTGCAGTTGGGATCTCTGGAGGCGTTTC